>QRFJ01002997.1:71125-127216 GCA_006176705.1 Cocos nucifera | reverse complement strand
ATCTGGAATCAATCTGAAGGGCCTTCAAAACAATCTTTGAAGGCTACGCATTCGTCTCACGAACAGGGTTGTCTCATGCTGATCTTTGCACCAACAGAACTTGATCTTCACTTTTTGGTTTTACCCAACCCTTTGAGCATGGAGAAGAGGGAGAAAACCTAGAGAAGATGGCATGGAGAGGGAGAGGACGGCAGCCTTTGGGCATGGAGAATGGGAATTAGAAAACCCTAGGGCATAGGGTCTTTAAATAGACTCCTGTGCCAACCATAGAGTCCCAATCCATCAAGCAACTGGTTTGCTTGATTTATATGGACTCCTATCAGATCCTCCATGCTAAAACACCTAATCCCTATCAGGTTTTGTCACCCAAAATCCTCTAAAAATTTTTCCATAAAAAGATAGGGAGGAGGCTTTGGCACATGGGACTCTTTCTTCCTAGAGTTTGATCTATATCAAACCCTTTGACCCAGTCAATTGGGATGCCCCTTTTATCCATCTTGTGCACATGCCATATGGGGGCGTGTGCCCTCATACTTCATGCAAATCTCAAGGGGGTGTGCCCCCTAGGATTTTTGCAGGGGATGCACGCCCCTCTCCATTTCTTTCTTGCAAAGAATGGGTCAAAGACCCCTTATCCTGATGCCTTTTGGTTGTATTTAGGATAAGCCCTGAACTCTTCAGAACAAGCCTTAACCTGACCAGAACATGGCCTAATTAAACCAGGACAAAACCATACAAGGCTCCTGGATGAGCCAAATCAAATTTGACTTGATCAAGATGAACCAAAAATTCAACAAAAGGAGAAAGTCAAGCTCAATCATGTACTAGCATGATTTACTTGAATTTGATTAGATCAAATCCAAATCAATCAAATTGGATTAGCCCAATTAATGATAACCAGATTCAAACTCTTATTTGTGTAACCTAGTTAGATTTAGTTCTATATAGTAATGAGACATGTCATGATCTTTATCATTGACATCATCAAAATACCTATCGATGGACTAGAACTCTTCTGATTCATTCAATTAGAATTGCTGATCATCAAGACAATTCTAATTACTTCCAAAATCTACTAGTGACACCTAGCAATATATGGTGACAACCCATCAAAACTAAATATGAATCTATCGGTACAGCTACCCGTGTGATTGGGTTCTTCTATCATGAGCCCGAACAGGATCAAGGTCAAGGTGAACTCGTCAGACCTAAAACCCATCATATGAATAAATCATTCGATTCAAGTTCGATGTGAAATCCTAATAAAAACTTCTTTCTATTAATTTACACTACCATGGCCATGGGCTTAAGGACTCGATCTCATGATGATCATAGGACTACTCTTTTACAAAGATTGATAGATCTCCTATTGGTGTGATCCAATTCCTACAATGAACATGCTACAGTCAACATACACCTCAGGATTCTAAATGGCTAGGAGACTGAGTTATGGTGTGCTCAAACTATAACACACTCAAGATGAACTACTGATGCATCTCAGATCAAAGAGCCAGACATACTACTACAGCATCGAGCTAGTCATCAATGATAAGATAGACTTTCTTATGAATGCTCGAGGTGGTTACACTCAGTGCCCTTGCTCTCAATGAGTAGCTATACTCTCGCTTTGGTGTCTCCATACCATAGACTCAAGATTCATCTACTCTAAAAAAGTGATCGTATATTGATCTTTCGGATTGATCACCATTCTCGTGATGATCCTATGATTGAGAGTAATTGATGAGTTAATTATGATAATACATGCCTTAAATTTTCAACTCTTAATAATATAAGTTATCATACCCGTTAACTCAAAGGATGTATCATAGATACTTTAAATACATAATATTATAGAAAATAATTTTTTTAATTAATTTTAATTAAAATTATAAAAATACTTCTAGAAAATATTTTATAAGTGTCAGTCAATCTGGCTTCTGGGCACACATCTAACAGCCGGAGAGGGCATTAAGGTGGAGATTGACCTCTTGGAGGGCGACGAGGTTGCCAAGGGTTCTGATGGGGATCTAGCCCATGAGATGGGTGGCTAGGAAGTAGATATGGTAATGTGGCCACCATCGCATTTCACATGCACATCCACGAGTATTATGTCACTGACGAAGGAGGAGGAAGAGGAGGTGCAGTCTAATGAACTAGAGGAGTAGCTGAGGATCTGCCTAAGAGAGCAGGAGGAGGCCGAGATTGCAGAGAGGGAGAGGAAGGCATTCAAGGAGTGGGAGAGCCTCTGGTTGGAGGTCACCACCATGCAGAAGGCCATGGAGGAGGAGGAGGCGGCCTGAAGGGAGAAGTTTCTTGAAGAGTCGCAAGACATAAGAAAAGATCTTATTCCCCTTCCTCATTATATTTCCCTCTAATCCATTTTAATTAATTTAATAATCCTGCTTTCTTGCTTTAATTAATATGATAAGCCTAAGTTTTGTCTCTAATTATTATTTTTTAGAGTTTTGATATGAGAGAAAAATAATTTTGGGAATTGGGCTCAAGCCAAATATTTGAGCTTCTAATCGGACTGAAATTTGGGCTCGGGCCTGAGCCAGGCCAAACATAAGCCTGAGCCCAGCCCAAAAGATAAACAGGCCCTATATTTAGGCCTAAGCCTAGCCTGAATTGTTTCGGACCAAGCCTAAAGTCCGATCCAAAGTCAGCTCGGCCCGATGGGCTGTAGGCCAACCTGGGCCCAACTCCAGTCCTAACTAAGGGGCTAAAAGGAATACTGCACTAGAGATCATACAAACAGATATCTGTGGATTGTTTTCTACCCTATGTCTAAATGGTCAAAATATTTTATGTCATTTGTTAACGACCATTTAAGATACATGTATCTCCATCTCTTATTTGATAAAACAAAAGCACTTGATGCCTTTAAGATTTTCAAAACAAAGGTAGAGAAGCAAAAAGAAAAGAAAATAAGAATCGTAAGATCAGATAAAGATAGAGAATATTATGGAAGATACATAGAAAAGGGACAAATACTAGGTCTATTTGCAAAGTTCCTTGAAGAAGAGGGTATTATTATCCAATACTCAATTTCGGATATACCACCACAAAATGGTGTGGCTAAAAGAAGGAATCAAACTCTTATAGACATGGTTAAGAGTATGATAAGTAGTTTAAGTTTATCTTTATCATTCTAGAGTGAAGCCTTAAAATGATGGTGTATTGTAAGAAACTATGCAGGGTTTCTAGCTCTACTATCAAAAATTTATGCAATAGAATTTAAAAAATTAATCTAATTAATTTTAAGAGTTATTGATCAGATCAATAAACCCTATAATTTAGGATCTAAATGTGATATATATGCAATTAAAATTTAAAATCTGAATCAACAGTAGTAAAATATTTATACTACTATGTTCAGAACATAATACCTTGCATAGGTAGCCAAACACTATAATTGAAACACCACCAAGAAGGTCCTCTCATCATGACATAGCCACACAGGTTGTCTAGCCTCCATGGATCATCCACACAAGGCTTTTGTCCCAATTGGCTCCTCCTAAGTGCTAGCTCAACGACGGATGCTTCGATGGCTGATTTTAATCGAACGGCTTCAGTCTTTCTCCATGAGCTCTTCGAATGCTTTGGATCACCAGCAGAAGTAGAAGAGAGGTAGAGGAGGCTCTCATAAATTTTTTGTGGAATTTTGATACTCAAAACTCACAAAACAACTCCCTAAACCCTAGGTCAGAACCCTAGGATAGCACTCAAAAACCCTACACCAGACTATCTCTCCAGATTTTTTCTCTTGGATTTTTTGAATTTGTCCATGTAGAAGGGGACTCACGGAACTTCTTTTCTCACTCTTTTCTAGATTGTCACATGCCCTAGGAAATAAAACATTTAAATGTGTGCCATAAAGCATTGAGAATGCATGGGAGGATAAGATAGGATGGTTCTCCATTCAAATTCAAACTTCATTTGAATTTGAATGGCAACCAACCTATTCTTACCTCTTGGGGGTGAGAGAGACCTGGGCATGTGCCCCTCTATGCATGGACAAACTTTATGAGAATCTCATTCTCATAAAAAAATATGGGTGCAAGTCAAGGGTCAAAGGCGCTATAGAGAAGACTAGTCAAACTAGTCTTAATAAACCTTATCCAATTAGACCAATCCAAACCAATTTGGCTAGGCCTAATTAGACTAGATTAAATTCAACTTATTTAGACTTAATTAGGCTCAATTAAATTCCAATCAAGTGAAGAATTGATTAAGCTCAACTCCTGATCAAATCATGGAACAAACATCCTTGGTGATTAGGTCATCACATAATCAAGTCAAACCCAACTGAATCTAATTCAAATGAACATGAACCAAAATTCATTACTCAATCAAATTGATTTAATTAGTATTTAAATGACTAATTAAACCTCTAACAAATATAGAGTCTAAATCTAGAAAGTATCTGGATGATAGAATCCCATCAATATAAAACTCTTGATCGAAGAGTCCCCAATCAATGGGACTCTTGATCCCAGTGTCCCAAACGAGTGAAACTCAATATCATAGAGTCCCAGACTAGTAGGACTCTCGATCGTAGAATCTCAAATGAGCAAGACTTAGAGTTCCAATGTAGCAAGACTCTCGATCACATAGTTCGAGTCTAGTGGAACTCTTGACCATAGAGTCCTAGTCCAATAGGACTCTTTATCAGCTATCATATAAGGTAGAAATTTCTAATGTGTATGATCCCGTAGGTTCAAACCTAAGCTGGTAGCATGGAATCTAATTCCTGTATCAATCAAAGTGACCATCTAGCAATGGTACCTAACATTCAGATAGATCGAATAGTCATAATCGCAACATTCAGAACCTACACGAATATGGTTACCACATAATTTATCTCTTTGACCTCTGTGTTTAGGATGACTCAAACTTAAACTACCACATAATAGCCCATGCTGTGAGTGTCACAAGCAGATATCAGTCAAATCCAGGTGAAGAACATTGGACTTCTATGAAATGTATCCTTAAGTACTTGAGAAGAACTAAGGATATGATGTTGGTCTTTAGTAATGGAGAACTCCAAGTCCAGGAATACACAGACTCGAATTTCATGTCCGATGTAGATGATCGAAAGTCGACATCTGGGAGTCTGTTTGGTGTGCAATGATGGATGCTATCAGCTGAAAGAGTTTCAAGCAAACAGTGATAGCAGATTCCACCATGGAAGCAAAATATATCGCTGCATCAGAGGCTATGAAGGAAGCATTCTGGTACAAGAAGTTTGTTGTAGAAATCAAAGTAATGCCATCAGATGTCATTCCTCTATACTACGACAATAATGGCACCATAGCCCTTGCTAAGGAGCCGAGGTCTCACCAAGAATCCAAGCACATTGAGCGGCGATACCACCTCATCCACGATTACCTCGAGAAGGGTTACGTCGAGGTCAAGAGAGTCGACTCCACAGACAATGTGGCAGACCCGCTTACAAAGCCGTTGGGCCAGCAGAAGATCGAAGCCCACCTTGAGAAGATGGGACTTAGACTTGTAGCCAATTGGCTTTAGGATAAGTGGGAGATTGTTAGATATATGTGCCCTAGAAGCCAGAATTGGCTGACACTTGTAATACACTTCTAGGGGCAAAATTATAATTTTGACTAAAATCAATAAAATGGGTTATTTTCTATCACATATGTGTATTTAGTGTCTGTGATACATCCTTTGAGTTAATGGTAATGATAATTCATATTTTCAAGAGTTGAAAATTTAAGACATGAATAATCATTATTAACTCATAAAATGCTCCCGACCATAGGATCATCACGAGGATGGTGATTGATCCGGAAGGTTGGTGTACAATCGCTTCTCTTTAGTAGATGAGTCTTGAGTCTACGGTGTGGAGACACCGGAGCGAGAGTATAGGTACTCGTTAGAGAACGAGGGCACTGAGCGTGACCACCTCGAGTAGTCATTAGGAAGTCTACCTTCTCGTCAATGACTGACTCGATGCTGCAGTAGTGTGTCTGGTTCTTTGACCTGAGATGCATCGGCAGTTCACCTTGAGGGTGTTATAGTTTGACTACACCATTACTCGGTCTCCTAGCCATATGGAACCCTGAGGTGTATGTTGGCTATAGCATGTTCATTGTAGGAACTGGATTGCATCAAGATGGAATCTATCTACCTCGGTGGTAGAGGAGCAGCCCTATGATGATCATGAGAATCAAGTCCAGAAGCCCATGGCCATGGCAGAGTGAAATAATAGAAAGAGTTTCTATTTAGATTTTCACATTCGGACTCGAATCGAATGATTACATCATATGACAGAGACTAGGGTTTGACGAGTTCACCTTAACCCTAATCTGATCGGGGCTCAAGATAGAAGAACTTAATCACACAGGTAGCTGCACCAAGAGGTTCGCATTCAGCTCTGATGGGTTGCCACCATATACTGCTAGGTGTCACTGGTGGATTTTGGGAGCAATTAGAATGATTTAGATGATCGATCATTCTAGCTGTTCGAATCAGAAGAGTTCTGATCCATCGAAAGGAGTTTCGATGATGTCGATGATAGAGATCATGACATATCCCATTACCATACAGAACTGAACCTAACTGGGTCACACAAACAAGGGTTTGAATCTGGTGATCATCAATTGAACTGATCTAGTTCAATTGATCTGAATGAGAGTCAATTAGGTTCAAGGAAATCGTGCTAGCACTCGATTGAACCTAACGTTCTTCTTTTACTATCATAAATAAGTTGTCCTGACTGAGCCAAAGGAGTTTGTGCTCAATCAGAGGCCTTCATATAGTCTAACTGGAGGTTGTCCAAGTTCAGAAAAGGTTGTCTTATTTTGTAAGACATTACCTGCCATTTTTGGTCACCTGCCATTTCTTGTTCTTTGACTTTGGTCAAAAGTCTACCTTTGACTGGTCAAATGTTGACCATTGACACTTTGACTTTTGACCACACGTGTCATGCACCTATTGGAGAGCTGGTGGGGGCCTGTCCCCCTGCCAGAACCTGGCAAGGAGGAGGGCGCACGCCACCCTTGGCGTGTGCCCAAGTTGGAGGCGCCTAGGAGTCCTTGTTGGACAAGGACTCCATCTCCTTTTTGGATTCCAATTAGAGTTCTACTAAGAATCCAAGTTTGACTGGTCTTAGGCGCCCTCTAAGGAGGAATCCAGGGGACTCTATTCCCACCAATCAGATTTAGATCTGATTTCACAAAGGTTGTTGTGATTGGTTGGGAAGAAGAGGAGTTGGATCACGCATAGTCTATAAATAAGACCCTGCGCCCAACTCAGATTTGAAAAAAAATTGAAAATTCCCCATGCCCCAAGGCTGCCTCTCTCCTCCTCCATGCCAAAGCCCATCTTCTCCCTCTCCTCTCCATCCAAAAGTGTTTTGGATCTTGGTTGGTGCGATCCAGATCAAGAGAAAGGCGACAGAAAGCTAGAAGGCTGCACTGCTGCAAAGGACGACTGCTGATCTTCAAAAGGAGTTTTGAAGATCCTCCAGATCAGATCCAGATCTAATTTTTGGAGATGTGATAGAGAAGAAGAGGATCTCCAGATCCTAGCCTGAGTGGATACCAATAGAGGCCAGGCACTTGCGTGGCTAGATCCAGAACCTTCCGCTGCTTACAGGATCATCAACGGGTAATAGGATTACCCAACGTTAAGGTAAATTAAATTTGATTTAATTTATCTAAATTTATTTTAATTATTAAAATAATAAAGATTAGATCTGAAATATCCCAGATCTGATCTAGATCAAAGAAAAAAATTTTTGAAATATATCTCTTGATCCGATCAGATCTGAACAAACATGATCTGGAAAATCAGGATTTTCCTTCATAAACCTTACAGCAGGACAACCTACAGTCCGTGCGATCATCATTTTAATTTTTTAGATCAAATTATTATTTAGATTTAATCTAAAAGTAATCTAAAATATGCATATATTATACATCAAAGAACCTACCGCTCTGGTACCAATTGAAGGAAACGTGTAGAATTTCTAGCTCTACTTTCGAAAATTTTTTTTGAAAAAATATACGAAGTAAAAATATTATTAATTAAATTAATAATAAGAGTTATAGATCTAATCTAAAAATCCTACATGCTACAGTATCTAATGTATCATATATATGCATGCATATATTTGAAAATAAAAAATAATGACTATAGTAAAACTATTTTTCTGCTTCTACGTGTTCAGAACACATTATCTTTTTACAGATAGATGATCTCCACAATTTGATCTTCTTGATGCAGATCTAATCATCATGATGTAGCCACATACATATCTGGCCTTCATGGGTAATCCACGAGACCCTAATCTCGATCAACTCCTTCTAAGTGCTAACTCGAATAGAAGTCTTCAACGACTGATGTAGATCAAACTCCTTTGATCTTCTTCACCGGATCTTCAGATGCTCTAGATCCCAATGAATGTAGAAGATAGAAGACAAGGCCTTCCAGTAATCTTGTGAAATCACAACCCTCGCAACTCACAATCTGGAATCCCAAACCTTAAGTATAGATCCTAGGGAATGCACTCACCCAAAAAAAACCTTGCACCTTTTTTCTTTTGGATTCTTTCACGCACGCAGAGAAGAGACTTTCTCTTCTCTCATTTTCTTTCTCCTCCTTTCGTGAGTTATATTTTGCATGCCCATAAAATCATGCATTTTATAGATCGCACAAATAAGAGAGGTGTGTAGGAGAGGTTTAGATCAAGTGGTTATCCATTCAATTCAAATCCCATTCGAATTGAATTTGTAACCAGATAAAACTAATCCAAAAGGAGCATGAGAAGGAAAAATGCACGCCCTCCGCAGCATGAAAAAACTCATGAGAAACCTCTTTCTCATGGAGATAGGATGGTGCAAATATTGATGATGTGGTGCATGGGAAGACTAATCAAACTAGTCTTAATATTTGTCATCCAATTGAATCATTCCAATCCAAATTGGTTAAGCCCAATTAGACTAGATTAAACCCAACTTCTATAGGCTTAATTAGGCTTAGTTAAATCCTAATCAAATCAAAAATTAATCAAGTCAAATCTCTAATCAAATCAAAGATTAAACCTTCTTGATGATTAGATCATCTTATAACCTAATTGGGTCAAATCTAAATGAATCCAATTCAACTGATCTTGATCCAAAAATAATCACTCAATTAAATTGAGTTAATTAGTGATCAAATCACTAATCAATCTTCTCTTGATCAGCCATTAGATCAGGTAGGAACCTCTAGTATGTGTGATCCCGTAGGTTCGAATCTAAGTCGGTAGCATAGGAACCAAATTCTTGTACTAATAGAAGTGACATTTAGCAATGGTATTCGACGTTCGGATAGGCTGAATAGTGCAATCGCAATATTTCAGAACCTACATAAATATGGTTACTCATAATTCATCCCTTTGACCTTTGTGCATAGGATGATTCTAGATTTAACTATCAACCCTAGAAGATACATCTAAATCATGTCTCAAAATAATTAGTCCTGTGACCCCTCACAAAGACTATCCTAACCAAGGCTTTGCTAAATTAAAATATTATTGAATATAGCTCCTAAGTTCAGGAGTGGTCATCATCCTATCTTGACTCATGCACCGACTCCTCAAGTACTTGACTGTACCTAAAAAACCTTCCATCACTAAATTAAAAATTCAGTAGTAGTTCGACACCAAAGCATAGTGAGTTGCTTGAAAGTCATTGTGGTGATCTCAGGTTGGAGGGATACTTATGCTCATATTCCTTTAGAGCAATTCTTGATGGCAAAAAAGTTCTAGAGTTGGTCACGTTCAGTGCATATGTACCTCTATATCTCATCTGTATGCCATACTAGTGTCTCCATACTCCTTAGTTAAAAGGATAACCAACTTATATGGCACATACCGACCTATACTCGATAAACATTATCATCCTTGATAACAAAGTATTATTTGATTGTGAACATGTTTAAGGACTAAACGATAAATCCTTCTTCGTTGATTCTAAATAGTCCTAATGAAGAAACGAGATCTAGGGTTTTATGAGTAGATCTTGAAACTTTTCAAGATCAGACAGCGAAAAACTTAAATAAATAAAATATTTATTTAAATAAATATTTAAATACCTAGATCTTAGATCTATTACATGAACAAGGCATGATATTAAATTTAGAAATTAAAAATATAAAGAGGAAGGAAAGATTGATCACACATCAACCTAGATCTACACTACATCTAATGCAGATATGAAATCAATAGATCAAATCTATTACCTATGAAAGTTAGACATTCTAACTTACTGATCTTAGCTTAAGGATAAAGTCATGAGACACACACCATCCGGCCTCTAGGAGTCATCCACCCGAGCCTACAAACTTTGATTTGAAATTCGATGCAGAAAATCAGCACAGCATGCTAGTACTCTGCTAATCCTTCTTCGACGGTCGATCTGATGCTCCCTTCTTCAAAACTTGGACTCTCCAAAATATGAAAAGAAAGAGAAGAGTTTTCTAATCTAAGACTCTCTCAGAAAAAAATCAAAAAGAGCAGAGATGAAGAATAAAATAGCCCTAGAGGGAGACCCTCTTCTTCTTCTCTTTTCTCTCACCTAGACACCTAGTTTGGTGCCTATGGAACCCCACGCCTGAAGATACTCTCCCTCTGATTTTTGCACACTAAAAATCTCTCCCAAAGCTCTAAATCCCATAAAAAATTTTAGCCAAAAATTCATCCAATAAATAGAGAAAAAGAGAAGAGTCCTTATTTAGATCAAAAACTAGACAAGGAAAGGTCAAATAGGGCAAGACAAGGAGCGCCCAACACTTGGGCGCCTCCTCCACAATTATTGGCATGGACCAGCAAGGGAGGGTGCACAAAAAATATATTTCTCATGTGGAATAAGAGAAGAATTAATAAAAGAGGGGGCAGCACTCAAGGGAAGGTGTTTTGGTCAACAAGGATTCTATCTCATAGAATCCTAAAGCAAAACTAACTCCCCTTTTGACTTGGTCTTCCAACAAATTATCTTATGAGAAAAGGAGGGAGAGAGGGGCATGTGTGAACATTAGGGAGAGGAGATCTCATGCACAAAATAAAAAAAAATGGGTGTGGGGGGCATGGGCTAAGGTGGTGCAAGGTTAGGGAGTCCTAGTCACACTAGGACTCCTATTTTGACTTGGTCAAACAAAGTCTTTTAACCAAATAAAATCAAGAGTAAACCAACTCAATTAAATAAGATCCTAATTTATTTATAGGCTTAATTAAATTAGATTAAATTAAATTTAAATTTAATTTAATTTTCTAATCAAATTAAAAAATTAGGTTGACTCGAGTCCTAGTTAGACTAGGACTAGTTCTTCCTTGCACTTAGCTTATCCAATAAGTCAATTGAACTTGATCCAATCAAGTCTAAACTAAATCTAATTAAATTATATTTAATTAAACTTATTATCAGCCCTCTGGCTTAATCAAATTAAGCTAATTAGTAATCTAATTGCTAATTGATCTCCTGCAATACTTGCACTAGGTTAAACACCAATCGTATTGATTGTTTAACCCTAGAACGATTCTTAATCGTTGATCAACCATCTGATCAGATCATGAGCACTAATGTATGTGACCTCATAGGTTCGAACCTAAGCCAATAGCATAGGAATAAATTTTTGTACCAATTAAAATGACCATCTAGTAATGGTATTCGACGGTCGGATAAGTCGAATGTGTAGAACAATATCCTTAGAACTCATGCGGATATAGTTTCCATATAATTCATCCTCTTGACCAAAATGCTTGTAGGATACCTTAGAGTTCAACTATCAACTTTGATCAGGTTGTCCACATTGTATTTTAAAATATCAAATTCATTTGATGGATTATCCTGGCCAATATTTTGCTATATTGAAATATAGTGATACATTCTTCTCCAACTCTTGGAGTGGTCAATCCCATCTTGATCATACTCTGACTTTGTAAGTACTTGACTATGCCCAGAAGCCTTTCATTACTAAATTAGAAATTCAATTAGTCGGATACCAAAGTACAGTGAGTTGCTTGCAAGTCACTAAGATGATCTCAGATCAAAGGGATACTTATACCTATATCCCATCAGAGATATTCTTGATAGTAGAATAATCTAGAGTTGGTCACGTTCAATGATGATGTACCTATACATTACACCTATATGCTATACTAGTGTCTTTATACTCCTTGGTTAAGAGGACAATCAACCTATATGGCATACAACGACCTATGCTTGATAGATGCTATCATCCTTATTAACAGCCTATCATTTGGTCGTGAACAAATTTAAGGACTAATCGATAAATTCTCTCTTTATCGAAGCTAAATAGTCCTAAAGACTTAATCACAATAATATAGTTCATTAGAAGATGAATATTTATGATAAAAAATACTAAAAATATATTTTATTTATTAATAAATTAATTATAAATATAAAGTAGCTCAACCGTCAATAGGCTGATGATTGACTTTGGGACACATTTTTCAACACCTAAGAACTTCATCATAATAGATAGGAATTCATTAGAAGATGAAAAATTTATGATGAAAAAGCCAAAATAATTTTTATTCAATTAATAATTTATATATATTTACATGAAATAGCTCAATCATCAATAGACTGACGATTGGCTTTGGGATATTATTTCCAATAATCTTCCACTTGGACAAAAGCCAATCGATGCAGTATCTAATACCCATCTTCGACTTGAAGTTATTGAACTCCTTCATCATAATGACTTTAGTGAATGGATCGGCCAAGTTCTTCTTTCCATCGATATTTTAAAGGTTGACGTCACCTTAATCGATGATCTCCCAAACAAGGTGGTTGCGATGCAGAATATGCTTCATCCACTGGTATGTCTTTAGTTCCTTCACTTAAGAAATGGGTTTAGATCTATCGTAGTAGAGCGAAGACCATCAAGGAAGGGTGCCACTCCGAGCTCAATAATGAACTTCATTAGCCAAACCACTTCTTTGGTAGCATTTGATGCAGTGACATACTCCACCTTATAAACTAAGTTGGCCATAGTGTACTGCTTGAAACTCTTCTAGCAGATAACTCCATCGTTAAGGATAAATACATATCCCGATACACTTTTGCTGTCATCATGATCAAATTAGAAATTGGAGTCTATAAATCCCATAAGTCTCAAATCTATCTCACCATAAATAAGACACTGGTACTTAGTATTTTTTAAATACTTCAAGATAGTTTTAACAACCTTCCAGTGGTTCTTTCCTAGATCAGACTGGTATCTACTCACTACTCCTAGCGAGTATACCACATCAAGTCTCGTACATGCCATGACATAAATGATAGAATCAACTACCGAAGCATAAAAAATTCTACTCATACACTCTCTATCTTGAGATGTTGTTGAACAATGCCTCTTTGAGAGAAAAATTTCATGGCCTATCGGTAGATAGCCTTTCTTAAAATTCTTCATGCTGAACCACTTCAGCATAGTGTCAATGTACATGGACTGGGATAACTCAAGCAACCTCTTAGATCATCTCTATAGATCTTCATTCCTAGGATGTAGGAAGCTTCTCCCAAGTCCTTCATGGAGAACTAAAATAATAGCTAAATCTTTATTCCCTATAATGCAAGGACATCATTCTCGATTAAGAGAATGTCATCCACATACAATATAAGGAATACAACTGCTAGACTATTAACCCATTTGTATATGTAGGATTCTTTTCCATTCTTAATGAAGCCATATGTTTTGATCATCCTATCAAAATGTATGTTCCAACTCTAAGATTCCTGCTTCAGTCCATAAATGGATTTTTGAAGCTTGCACATCTTAGACTCATCTATGAATATGAATCTTTCAGGTTGTATCATATACATCTCTTCATCCAGCTCTCCATTCAGAAAAGCTGTCTTCACATCTATTTGCTAGATTTCTTAGTTCAGATGGGTAGCAATCGCAAGCATAATCCGAATGGACTTGAGCGTTGCTACAAAGAAAATTTCTTATCATAGTCTATACCATAATGTTAATGATATTCCTTGGCAATCAGATAACTCTTATAGGTCTCCACCTTGCCATCTATGCCCCTCTTCCTTTTGAAGATCCACTTACATCCTATGGGGGGTTTTATCCCTTTGGATCGATCAACCAATGTTCATACATCATTGACCTTCATGGACTCCATTTCATATTTCATGGCCTCAAGCCATTTCTCAGAATCTGATCTTAGGATTGCATTTATGTAGGTGATCAGATCCTCATTGTTCTCCTCGAGTTCGATAGGATCTTCATCCCGAACCAAGAAATCATAGTATTTGTTTGGCTAACATGGTACTCTACCAAACCGCCTTAAGGATGCAGGTTCATTAGGCTCTGAGTTTGATCTAATCAAATCCAGTTCATGTTCAGCTATCTGTATCGAATTTTTCACCTGTTGAACTTTCTCAAGTTCAATCTTAGAGGCATTAGTTTATTCACCAAGGAACTTCTTTTCTAAAAAGATTATCTTAAGACTGACAAACATCTTTTGTTCATCAGTAAGGTAGAAATAATATCCTTTGATCTCTTTTGGATATCCTATAAAATTACACTTGTCAGACCTAGGTCCAAGCTTGTCCGTCACTAAATATTTGACGTAAGTCGGACAACCCTAAATCCTAAGGTGTGAGAGTACTGGTTTACATCCTATCCATATCTCATACGGCATTTTAGAAACATACTTACTCAAAATCCTATTTAGAATATAACAAGCTGACTCAAGTGTATATCCCTAGAAGGAGATCGATAGATCGGCAAACCCCATCATGGATTAAACCATGTTCAATAGGATCTGATTCCTCCTTTCAGACACACCATTATACTGTAGTGTTTCAGGAGAAGTTCATTAAGAGAGAATCCCATTCTTTCCTAAATATGTCAGAAATTCACTAGAAAGATATTCACCTCCTCGATTAGACTAAAAAATTTTAATCCTCTTCCTAGTTTGCTTTTCTAGCTACTTCATTATGGAATAGTTTAAACATTTCAAATGATTCTGACTCGTGTTTCATCAAGTAGATGTACCCATACCTCGATAGATCATTAATAAAAGTTATAAAATAGAAATATCTACCTCTAGCACTTGAGCTCATGGGTCCACATATATCAGAATATACTAGACTTAGGAGTTCACTAGCTCACTCATCTTTTCTAGTAAAAGGTGACTTGGTCATCTTCAAAGGAAAAACCTAAGATTTCTAGCATGTATTTTGAAACTTTTTTCGAAACCAGAATAGCAGAAGCTATAGATTAATTTAATTAATCTATAAAATATGTAAATAAATTCTAAATCTAGGATCTAATGATATGATTAAATCATGCATCTAAATTTAAAAATTAAATAAATATAAAATAATGATGTTGATCATATCAACATCAAACAAGAAAAACTAGATCTAATCTAGTCTGCAATTAAAATCAAATATCATTATCATTTTTATGAATTTGGATGTCCACTTTTTGATCTAAAGGTGAGGATGTTGCTTTGATCCATACATGCATCCGACCTCTATGAGAAGTCCATACGAAACTCCAATCATGATATGATCTAGTAATCTAAAAATCAGCACAGTGTGCTATTACTGCACTGATCCTTCATTGACAGTTGATGCTGAATCTCCTTCTTCACTTGACTTGAAAGATCAAAGGAGGAGAAAGGAGGATATAAAAGAAGCCTTCTTCCCACATTCTTCTCTCAAAAATTTGTAGAAGAAAATCTAAAATAAAAATCCTAGAGAAGACCCTTCTTCTCTAGGCACTTTCCTCTCACCTAGACACAATAATTTATGCCTTTACAAAATCTCATACCCTCAACTCTGATATACCCAAGGTCTCCATGCCCAAGCCCTCTCTATTAGTTCTAAGACCTCTCAAAATTTCATGATTTAACTTTCTTTAAATAGAGAGTTAGAGAAGACTCCCTGTCTAGCTTAAATACCTAGATAGAGAGTCCAAATAGAACAAGGATTGGGGCACCCAATTCTTGGGTGCCTCCTTAAATGTTTTTTGGTATGGATTCTATATATTTTGTGCACAATTAAACTCTTTTTCTCCCATAAAAATTTTAGGAAAAAATTAGATTAATTGGCATCATAATGGATAAGAGTTTTTAGTTTATCCAAACTTTATCAAATAGAGTTTAGATTATCACTACTTCTTAGTTTTGATTAAATCCAAAACCACAAACCATTTAAGAGAGATATGGAGGGAAGGATAGGAATGGAACCTTTCTAGAAATTAGACCTTTATAAAAAATTCATGAAAAAAGCATGGAGAAAGGGAAGGTGGTGCCAAGGGAGGAGTCCTAGTCTAACTAGAGCTACATGCTTTGACTAGTCAAACCAAATCTTTAGCCCAATTAAAATAGATCTTGATGTAACCTAATTAATGGTATTTCTAACCTAATTAGAAATCTAATTGAATGAAATTTAATTTAATTTAATTTTAATTTAATTTTTTAATCAATTTAGAACTTAGGTGCACTCAAGTCCTAGTTCAATTGGAAATTATTCTCCCTTACAATTGGTTTATCCAATAAATCAATTGAACTTAATTCAATCAAGTACAAACCAAATCTAATTGAATCTTATTCAATTAGACTTGATCTCAATCCAATTGGTCAATTAAATTAAGCTAATTAGCAATCTGATATCAATCCTCCTACAATATTTACACTAGGTCAAACATCAATCATATTAAATATTTAATTCTAAAATAATTTTTAATCATTGATCAACTATCCGATCAGATCGAGATCTCTAATGTATGTGATCGCATAGGTTCAAACCTGAGTCTATAGTATAAGAACAAATTTCTATACTAATCAAAGTAACTATCTAGCAATGGTATCCGATGGTCGGATAGGTCGAATGTATAAAGCAACATTCTTAGAACCCATGTAGATATGATTTTCGTAGAATTTGTCTCCTTGATCATAAATGCTCATAGGATGACTTAGGATTTAACTGTCAACTTTGAATAAGTCATCCATATTGTATTTCAAAATATCAAATCCATCTCATAGATTATCCTGATCAAGATTTTGCTAAATTGAAATACAGCAATGCATTATCTCCAAAATCTTTGAAGTGGTCAATCCCATGTTGATCACTCACTGACTTCACAAGTACTTGACTATGCCCAAAAATCTTTCATCATTGATTTAGAAATTCAGGTAGTCCAGCACCAAAGCATAATGAGTTGCTTATAAGCTACCATGGCGATCTCAGGTCCAAGGGATATTTATACCCATATCCCATCAAAGCAATTCTTGATAGCAGAATGTTCCGAAGTTGATCATGTTCAGTGATGATGTACCCCTACATCTCATTTGTATGCCATACCAGTGTCTATACACTCCTTGATTAAGAGGACAACCAACCTATATGGCACATAATGACCTACACTCGATAAATATTATCATCCTATTTAATAACTTATCATTTGATTATGAATAGTTTTAAGGACTAATTAATAAATCCTCTCTTCATTATGTCTAAATAGTTCTAAGGATATCATCATAATATAGAAGTTCATTAGAAGATGTAGATTTATGATGAAAAATACTAGAATAAATATTTTATTCATTAATAAATTATTTATATTTATAAAATAGCATAACCATCAATAGGCTAATGATTGGCTTTGGCACACATTTTTCAACAACTCTTACTTATCCTAAAGCCACTTGGTATAGTATCTAATACCCATCTTTGACTTGTGATTGTCTAACTTCTTTACCATCAAGGCTTTAGTGAGGGGATTGGTCAGGTTCTTCTTTCCATTGATCTTCTGAAGGTCAACATCATCTCAATCTATGACCTTTCAGACCAAGTGGTAGCAGCATAGTAAGTGCTACATCCACTGATGTGCCTTCGATTCCTTTGCCTAAGTAATTGCTCTAGTACTATCACAATAAAAGATGACTGGACCATTCAGAAAGGGTGCTACTCAAAGCTTGGTGATGAACTTTCTCAACCACACAACCTTCTTTGTAGCATCTGATACCGTGATATACTCTGCCTCGTATACTGAGTCTGCCATAGTATGCTGCTTGGAACTCTTTCAGCATATGGCTCCACCATTCAGGGTGAAGATATAATCGGACACGCTCCATAGTCTGCTGCTGGAACACTTTAGCATACGGCTCCACCATTCAGGGTGAAGATATAACTGGACACGCTCTTGCATCATCATAGTCAGATTGAAAGCTGAAGTCTATAAACCCCATAAGTTTTAGATCTGACTCACCATAGATCAGCTTTTTTTTTCGATCCTTAGTATTTCTCAAATACTTAAGGATGGTTTTCACCACCTTTGAGTGGTTCTTTCCTAGATTAGATTGGTATCTACTTACTACTCCTAGTGAGTTTGCCACATCTGATCTCGTACATGTCATGGTGTGATAGATTCCACTATCGAAGCATATAAGATTCTACTCATATTCTCTCTCTCTTCAGGAGTTGTCGGATAAATTTTTTAGAGAGAGTAATTTCATGGCCTATCAAAAGATAGCCTTTCTTGAAATTCTCCATACTGAACCTTTTCAGCATAGTATCTATGTACGTGGAGTAGGATAATCTAAGTATTCTCTTTAATCGATTCTTATAGATCTTCATCCCTAGGATGTAGGATGCTTCATCCAAGTCCTTCATGAAGAGCTGAGATGATAACCATAATTTTATTCCTTGTGGTGCGGGGATATCATTCTTAATTAAGATAATGTCATCCATGTATAGCATAAGAAATATAACTATCGGACCATTTGGCCACTTGTAAATGCAGGACTTTTTTTTATTCTTAACGAAGCATACATTTTGATCACTTTATCAAAATGCATGTTCTAGCTCCAAGATGCCTACTTCATCCATCAATGGATCTTTGAAGCTTGCATATTTTGAACTCCTCTATGGATATGAATCCTTCAGATTGTATCATATACACCTCTTCAATTAGCTCTCCATTTAGAAATGCTGTCTTCACACCTATCTGCTAGATCTCATAGTCCAGATGGGCAGCTATCGCAAGCATAATCTGAATGGATTTGAGCATTGCCATAGGAGAGAATATCTCATCATAGTTAATATCATAATATTGATGATACCCCTTGGCAACCAGATGGGCATTATAGGTCTCGACCTTCCCATCTACGCTTCTCTTCTTTTTGAAGACTCATTTACATCCAATAGATTTTACCACTTCAGGTGGATCAATCAATGTCCACACATCATTATCCTTTATGGACTCCATCTTGTGATTTGAAGATCCTAAGATAATTTTATAAAACATGGGTTAAAAGATAATGGGCTAGCTTTAATCAGGTCATTAATAGGGTTAGACCTAGGGTTAGATTAAATATGGACTAAGTTAAGAAATTGATCAAATCTAATTAATAGTTAATTAGGCTTAGGTCATTTTTTTAGATCAATTCAATAGTTGTAGTTGATCAAAGTCCATATATCTAACAAATGGACACTGATCATGACTCAATAACTGAGCTCGATTCCTTAGGCAGATCAAATCAAAATTAATAAACTAATTAGTGTCTAAGATAAGTCTAGCATTCCTATACCGGTGGTTTTTAATTGACAGCTTGCTTACCTGGCTATTTTTGATGGTGTCTAAGACAAGCCTTGGTAGACCCTCCCATCGATCTCACTTATCTAGCCAATGTGGTTAATCAGCTTTCGATTAAGTTGCTCATTGATTCGTGTTAACCTATATCATATAGAAAATTAGTGAGACTAATTTTATTCAGTGAGACTGATCTAGGTGCCCATGGACCAATATTGAGCTTAGTCCTTGTCAATGACTTAAGAAGTCAATGGATGGATTTGACTTAGTGAAGTCAATGGGAGCAAATTGATCCATGTCCTTTCTATCCTTAAATCACTAATAATTTAAATCCTCTAAAATAATTAAGTTCTTAAAATGATAAAGTTATGGGGATAATTGAGTCATGACCTTCCATTAAGTTGGGTGATAATGGATCCATTAACTCAATAATCATTATAGACCCAAAGCCCTCGTGCTTATTGACTAATAAAATTATCATTCATAATATGATAACTTGAAAGTGACTCTCTAATGGTGGTTAGGTTGACCAACCAAAGTTGGGCTTAATCATTCATTGGTTAGATGCATCAAGTATGGTCATGTTAATGGTTGGACCTAACCAGATCCTTACAATGGAGTCCAAAGCTTGCTAATTAGATTTCTGGGGGAAAATTAAATTACTAGAAGTTGTTTGATGAAATAACTGATTAAAGAACTTATCTATAGATGCACATGGGTTGACCGACCAAAGTCGGGCTTATGTGTAGTCTATGTGGATTCTAATACCTACAAGGAAATTAAAGTAATTTTTCAAATTGGAGATAGAGGCTACTAATTTAAATAAAATAGTGGAAGAATCTTTAGACTAAAGTTTAAGTCTTTAGGCTTAAAATAATTCATATACATTAGGTCATTATTCTCTTTTCTCAAATTAAGGCTGAATCCTAATTGCTCCAATCACCATCAGACAGTGATGACTTATGGGACCCAACTTCGATAATTAGTATTCAACATTGAATTTGGTTCAATAGTATGAATAGATTTGTATTGGGGCTTCTAAGTCCAGTCAAAATAATTAGTCCAATATTGACCCAAATTAGGCATAGTGCTTCTATTGTTGGAAGCAAGGTCACAAACTGAGAGCGACAGCCCTAACCATTCGATAGTGGACCGCTCAGGGCCACACGAAGTTTGTTATGGAGAGTAGTATCAGTTGTCATGACATGCCAGTTCGTTGAGATTTAATAGTTGGAGTTTGGATAAGTAGACATTGGTCGATGAAAAATTTTGAGTTATATCAATTCCAGAGGGGTTCAGACTCCTCTAAGGTAGTCTATGTGCAGGTTGGTCCATGCCGTGTATAGAATCGGATTCACAGTCAAACTTCTTTTGGATTTCTATATCAGCCGAACTCCTTCCAGAATTCTCCATCAAGCAAACTCCTTCCAGGACTTCTATATTGGCCGAACTCCTTCCAGGACTCTATATTAGTCGAACTCCTTCTGGACTTCTCCATTAGTCAAACTCCTTTCAGGCTTCTATATCAGTCGAACTCCTTCTAGATTTCTCCATCAATCGAACTTCTTTCAGACTTCTCCATCAGCCAAACTCCTTCCAAGACTTCTATATTAGTCAAACTCCTTTCGAACTTCTCCATCAGTCGAACTACTTTCAGGCTTTTATATCAGCCGAACTCCTTCCAAACTTCTCCATCAACCAAACTCCTTCCGAACTTCAATATCAGCCGAACTCCTTCCAGACTTCTCCATCAGTCGAACTCCTTTTAGACTTCTATGTCATCCGAACTCCTTTCGAACTTCTCCTTCAGTCAGATTCCTCCATCATACGAATCCCCCTTTAGATTTTCCCTCTAGCAGATCTACTTTCAGATTCTTCCAGCAGATCCACTTTCAAATTTCTCGAATAGACTTTCTTTAAGATTTTTCTAGTGGTAGAGCTTTCGAATCTCTTTCGGCCGAACTTCCTATAGTCACTCAGAAAGGTCTCCTCATCTATGCGAATTCGATTCTATACACGGCATGGACCAACCCACACACAGACAACCTTAGGGGAGTCTGAACCCCTCTGAAATTGATATAACTCAAAATTCTTCAGCGACCGACGTCTACTCCTCCAAACTCCAACTATTAAATCCCAACGAACTGGCATGTTATGACAATAGACACTACTCTCTGTAACAAACTCCACGTAGCACCGAGCGGCTCACTACCGAATGGTTATGGCTGTCACTCTTAGTTTGTTATAGGCTTCGCCTATAAAAAGGACCCTCTAGATATGTTTCTAAAAAAGATCTCTCTTCTTCTTTCCAAAATTTTGCTACTTTCTTTTCTGAGCACTCCATTTCTGTTAGCTAGAAGAGCTGACTTGACCGTCGGAGGGTCCTATCAGAGCCACCACCCCCGACTCTGGTTAGGACTTATCTTGCAGGTCCTCGATGGTGACCTAATCTTCTCTAGCTCCAGCTCAGTTTCAGCATCAACTAGATTCTGCATCAAAAGTTTCATTGACCCCAACAGGCTGAACAAGAGAAAGGAGCAAGAGTTGCTTGTCAAGGATGTTATATGATAACATCTTGAAATTTTTCTATATGTAATTTTGATACTTAGGATGGAATACCGGTAGTCCTATGCAATTTGTTACAAAAATTTTAGGTAAGTAAAAAATTTAAAAATAATGATAAATTTCTGAACATTTGGGTTGGAAATCTAGTTCCAGTCCAAGCTTTAGGAATTATTGAGTATGTTTTCAAAATTTATCATTTAGAGTGACTGTCACTATCATCCATTATTTATAATGAATGTGATCTTTGTTGGCCTTTTAGCCTAAGATGATCATTATTTATTTATAAAGAGGATTGTTGTGATATTGTTATGAATAATGTTATAATAATACATGGACGATAAAGAAATAGCATTTAACATTTACACAGCCTGTTAGGAATGTACATATTTAATTAACACCCAAGTTAGATTATATCATGGATGTTTAGCTTTGGCATTGTAGGCTTAGTCATCTTGACAAGAATAAATAGGTTAGCTTGAGAGGAAAACCTCAATATCAAAGATTGTGAATCATTGATAATCTGTGAGTCTTATTTTCTTGGAAAGATGATAAAGTCATCTTTTACTGGAAAAGATGAAAGAGCCGATAAAGTTCTAAGTCTCATATATAGTGATGTATGTGGACCTATGAACTCAAGTGCTAGAGAAAGATATGAATATTTCATTATACATGGCCTATCTAGGTATGGGTGTATCTATCCTAAAATATTTAAAATATTCAAATGATTTCATAATGAAATAGAAAATAAATTAGAAATGGTATTGGAACTCTTCGATCAGATTGAAGAGACGAATGTTTATCCAGTAAGTTTGTGACATATCTAGGAGAGAATAAGATTCTTTCTCAATGAACTTCTTCCAGAACATAGTGTATCGAAAAGAAGAAATTGAACTTTGTTAAACATGGTTCGATCCACAATGGGCTTCACTAGTTTGCCTATTTCAGGGTTGTGCTTTTGTGACTACTTATTTTACTCTAAAATTTTACATCAAGTAAATCTGTTGCAAAGACTTCATATGGGATATGGATCGGATGTAGACCTAAACTCTCTCACCTTCAGATTTGGAGTTGATCAGCCTATGTCAAAGGTTTGCACATAGATAAACTTGGATCCTGGTCCAATAGGTGTTTAAGAGTTATTAATTCTACCATGCTGAAGAACATAAGATGTTCATCAGCAATAGGGCATTTCTTTTGAAAAGAAGTTTCTTAGAGAAGGAATTGATGCTTGTCAAGTTGAACTTGAAAAGTTTGATTGATAGAAGAGAACCGACATAATCTAAAAAAACCTATAGAACTGTTTTTGATTAGATCAAACCTGAAGCCCATTTATTTTGCACCATTAAGAAGATCTGATAGAGTTCCATGTTAGCTAGATAGATAATTTGGTATCTAGATTCAAGATGGCGATCCTGTTGAGCTCGATGACAATAATGAGGATTCGATCACCTATATTGATGCTATGTAGTAGTTTGACTCTGAGAAGTAGCTTGGAGCCATTAAATCCAAAATAAAATTCATGAAAATCAATAGTGTGTAGACACTAGTTGATTCACCTAAAGGGATAAAATCCATTAGGTGTAAATAGATTTTCAAAGGATCAGAATAGTGAAGATGGAAAGATAGAGACCTATAAAGTCCATAGTGTTATTCCTTATGTTAGAGACCTATCATCTCAAAGATGGAAGATATGTTTTGAATGTATGTCTTTGTTATGAACAAAGAGAAATCCTGTATTTATAAGTGAGTAAAAGTTTTGTAGTGTTATTCCTTATGTTATCTATGGATGATATTATCTTAATCGAGAATGACATTCCAGCATTACAAGGAATAAAAATTTAGCTATTATCTTATTTGTTCATGTTCAAGACCAAATATTATATACTTACTAAGAGTAGTGAGTAGAAACCAGTTTGATCTAAGTGAGAACTACTAGAAGATTGTATGACAATCATTAAGTATTTATGAAATACTAAGATCCAGTGACTCAAATATGGAGATACTGACTTAAAACTTGTTGGATGTTTTGATTCTAATTTTTAGTCAGATAAAGATGACAACAAGAAAGTGTTGGGTCATACCCTGAGTGCAGGAGCAATCTATTGGAAAGGTTCCAAGCAGGATACTTTAACCTATTTAGTTAGTGATATAGAGTACATCATGGCATATGATGCTGCCATGTAGGCTGTATGGTGGCATAAGTTCATTAGCATATTGGGAGTGGCACCCTCCAACCATGGTCCAGTCCTATCATAGCATTGGAGCCATAGCTCAGGCTAAAGAATAAAAAATGCACCATAGGATCAATGTAATCTATATTGCTATCATCTTTGATTTTTTATCAGAGTGACGTCAATCTTTGGAAGATCAATGAATAAGGAGAACTTAACCAATCCATTTGCTAAGATCTCGGAATTAAGAAGTTCTACAAACTCAAGTAGAAGATAGGATATTTGATATCATTCTGATTGACTTTAGTCCAAGTAGAAGTTGTTGGAAAATGTGTTCTAGAGACAATCATCTAAGTTATAGATGATTGGAACCTATATATGAATTATCTAATAATAATAGTTATTCGGTTGATTCATCATAAAAGTTCTATCTTTCTTAAATAAACTTCTAAATTATGATGAAGTCCTTAGAACCATAATCAATCAATAAAGAAGGATTTATCAAATGGTTTTTAAATAGTTCACGATCAAATAATAAGTTATTAACAAGGATGATAACTTATCGAGTGTAAGTCGCTGTATGCCATATGCGTTGGTTGTCCTCATAACCAAGTGGTGTGGAGATCTAATTAGGCTCAGTGGTTAGAATCTGGATTGTAGGCTAATCCAATTGATTCTGGCTCAATAATTTGATATCTAAGATAAGTTTGGCAGATATGATCGACTGATTTTTAATTGAGAGCTACTCGACTCGAATGCGTTCTTATCGAGTTAATGGTATATCCCTTCCATCGGTCTCACTTATCTGACCATATTTTTCGGCTAAGTCCTGATCTAAGATGGCTAATAATCCAAGCTAACCCATGCCACTAGGTTAGTCATAATGGTTATGACTATGATAAGTCAAGTTTAAAGAGACCCAAATCAAATCTCCCTAAGAAAAGATTAAGTTTAAGATCTTCCACCATTGTAGATATGCGGACCCTTCCCGGGGTTGATTATTCTCAGCTGGTCATAGTGGTTCAGTTGCACTGAAAAGATGCAACCATATTTATTAGGCATTGGATGCTATGGGCTGGAGGATGGATTGGGCTTAATATTTCAGATATAGTGAGAGATCCAATTAGAAATCCAATCTATGCAAATGATGGATCTAACATAACTAAGGAGTGGATCAATATTCTGGGCATGATGAGATTCATGAATTAGAGATCAAGCCTGGATGCACCATGATTAGAGAATCATTGGACAAGAGTTGTTCACTCATTGGCTAACCCATCATCAATAACTATTAGGTAAGATGATGAGTTAGTTGGTGGGACTGCATCATCCACTAGAAATCATTAATCATAAAGATTTTTGCATCTCTATAGAGAGAGTGTAGGGATCCAAAGAAAATAGTGGGAGCTAATTTATTTAAAAATCAAACTCCTAAACAAATTGGTCAAGTCTTAATTACAAAATTTAACTAGAAACTTTGACTCTCTACAAAAAAAGAAAAATGTCTGCATCCAACCCACTAGCTCGTATCCTGGACACCCATGACTGACCAAACCCAATTACAAAGATTGACTTCGAAACTTCAAAATTATTTTAGATTCTGAAAAGTTAACTCATGTATTGGACCAGGATCTTCCCACCTTATTAGCCCATCCATCCGCTGAACAAAGAGTGTCTCTTGACAAATGGATGGATGAAGATAATAAGGTCAGATACTACATATTGGGCTTGATGTCTGATGAGCTTCAATGCTAACATGAAGATATCAAGATTGTCCACCAAATGTTGGCTCACCTACAAGAGTTGTTTGGTGAATAGAGTCGTGCAACAAAATATCAAATCACTAAACGACTGTTTAAGACTAAAATGCATGATGGGCAGTCAGTCCAAGATCATTGTCTAATGATGATCAAAAACTTAGAAGAGCTTGAGAAGCTCGGAGTGAAGTTAGATCAGGATCTATAGAATGATATAATTCTACAATCCTTGACTGATGCATATGGGCAGTTCATCATGAACTACCATATGCATAAACTTCAGAATACTCTGATCGAGCTTATGAATATGCCGGTTACTGCTGAGCTTTTTATGAAAGGTTCTAAAGGCTCAATACTTGCTATAGAACGAACTTCCTCCAAGAGAAAGTCTTTTGGAAAGAAGAAGAAGTCTGTGAAAAGGCAGAAGGTGGAAGGTGAAAAGAAAAAGAAGGTAGAGCTGAAGAAGAAGGCCGCTGACAAAGAAAAGTATTTTCATTATAATACTGACGGCCACTGAAAGCGAAACTGCCCTATATATCTGACCACCCTAAAGAATAAGAAGGAGACAGATCCTTTTGGAGGTATGCTCATTATTGAATCTAACCTTATGATTTCTTCTGCATCTAGTTGGGTGCTTGACTCTGATTTTAGTGCTCATTTGTGCACTTCTATTCTGGGTATTGAGGATAGCAGAAGGCTAAGGGATGGTGAGATGATCCCATGCATCAAAAATGGAGCAAGGATTGCTGCTGTGGCCATGGGAACCTACCCTCTTCGACTACCGTCTGGCTTAGATTTAGTACTTAGGGATTGTTATTATGTTCCTATCGTAAGTAGGAATTTGATTTCTATTTCATATTTAGCATAAGAAGGCTATGTAATTAGTTTTCTTAAGGACCATTATAATATTCTTTATGAAAGAAATAAAATTGTAAGTGGTTTCCTCATTAACAGTCTCTACCAGTTACATATTGATGTATCTATCTTTAATATCGAGCAAAATGTAAATGCTGTAAAATGACCCAGGGATAGTCCAAATGATAGGTATCTATGGCACCTAAGGCTAGGTCATATAGTAGATGATAGGGTTAACAAATAAGAAAAAATCAGGCTATTGAGTCCATTGACTTTCGATCCATATCCAATTTGTGAATCATGTCTTCATGAAAAAATGACTAAGCTTCCTTTTGTAGGACATGGGGATAGGGCCATGGATCTACTTGCCCTAGTACATACTGATGTATGCGGTCCATTTGATGTGTCGGTCAGAGGCAAATTTGATTACTTCATAATCTTTATCGATGATTTATCTCAGTATGGGTATGTGTATCTCATGAGATATAAGTCTGAAGCCTTTGAAAAGTTCAAAGAATTTAGACATGAAGTCAAAAAGCAAACTGAAAAACCTATTAAGGTTCTTCGATCAGATCGAGGAGGTGAATACCTTAGTCGAAAATTCTTAGATTATCTCAAGCAAAATGATATAGTCTTTCAATGGAATCCACTTGGAATACCTCAACTCAACGAGGTTTCAGAACGAAAAAATCGAACCCTATTAGATATGGTCCGATCGATGATGATCTTCACAGACCTTCTTGATTTTCTTTGAAAATATAGTTTATTAACTGCAATATATTTACTGAATAAGATTTCCTTTAAAATCATTCCTACCATCTCGTATGAGATATGGCATGGTAAGAAACCAAGTTTGAGTCATTCAGAATTTGGGATTGTCCGACTCATGTCAAAAGATAACAAGCGGATAAGTTAGACTATAGGTCCTTTAGAGCTCAATTCATCGAATATCGTAAAGAATCATTAGGATATTATTTCTACATTCTAGAAGACCATAATGTGATTGTGAGTTGGCATGTCATTTTTCTTGAAAAATAGTTTATTCAAGATAGCGGCATTGGAAAATAAATCAAGCTAGAGGAGAAAGTCTCCCAAGAGCAACGAGCTAAGGATCCTATGGAACCAAATTAGGTTGAGCCAATACAATCACTACCTCCTCCACCTCGTAGATTGAAAAGAATTTTTCGTCCCCCTGAGAGGTACTTAGGAACTATTTTAGAGGAAGTAGAGGAAATGTTCTTCGTAGGTAATGGGGTTCATGGTGATCCCAAAACCTATGACGAGGTGATATCAGATATCGACTCCAAAAAATAGTTAGAGGCAATGAAGTCAGAAATTGACTCGATGCACTCAAACCAAGTCTAGACCTTGGTAGATCCACCAGAAGGTATAGTACCTATTGGGTGCAAATAGATCTATAAGAGAAAGATTGGTGCAGATGGAAATGTAGAGACATTCAAAGCTAGATTAGTGGCAAAAGGTTATAGTCAGTGCGAAGGCATTGACTATCAGGATACCTTTTTGCTAGTAGCTATGCTAAAATCCATTCGCATATTACTTGCTGTTGCAGTCTATTTTCATTATAAAATATGGCAAATGGATGTGAAAACGGCATTCTTAAATGGATACCTTGAGGAAGATATCTATATGGAACAGTCGCTAGGTTTCACATCCAGTGATGCTGATCACAAAGTATGCAAGCTGGAATCATGTATTTTTAAAAAGGTCAGTGGGAGCACTATTGTCTTTCTCGTACTATACATCGATGATATCCTCATTAGGAATGATATTTCCATGTTGACCATAGTTAAAATATAGTTATTTAAAGAATTCTCCATGAAAGACCTAGGAGAAGCATCCTTCATTTTAGAAATCAAAGTCTTTAGAGATAGACCAAATAGGATGCTAGGTCTTTCATAGAAGATGTACATAAAGGAAGTGTTAAAGAGGTTTAGCATGGAAAATTCCAAGAGGGGATTAGTATTCTTCAAACATGGCATTCATCTCTCCAAGAAAATATGTCCCAACACACCTGAGGAGATTGAATGCATGAGCAAGATCCCTTATGCTTCTACAATAGGGAGCCTCATGTATACCATGTTATGTACACGACCTGATATAGCCCATGCTATGAGTGTCACGAGTAGATATCAGTCAAATCCAGGTGAAGAATACTGGACTTCTATGAAATGTATCCTTAAGTACTTGAGAAGAACTAAGGATATGTTATTGATTTTTGGTAATGGAGAACTCCAAGTCCAAGGGTATATAGACTCGGATTTTATGTCCGATATAGAAGATTAAAAGTCAATATCTGGAAATCTGTTTGTGTGTAATGATGGTGCTGTCAGTTGGAAGTGTTCCAAGCAGACAGTGATAGCAGATTCCACCATGGAAGCAGAATATATCGCTGCATCAGAAGTTGCGAAGGAGGCATTTTGGTACAAGAAATTTACCATAGAGATCGAAGTGATGCCATTGGATGCCATTCCTTTGTACTATGACAACAATGGCGCCATAGCCCTTGCTAAGGAGCTGAGGTCTCATCAGAAATCCAAGCACATCGAGCGGCGATATCACCTCATCCGCGATTATCTTGAGAAAGGTTATATTGAGGTCAAGAGAGTCGACTCCACATACAATGTGGCAGACCCACTCATAAAGCCGTTGGGCCAGCAAAAGATCGAAACCAATCTTAAGAAGATGGGACTTAGATTTGTAGCTAATTGGCTTTAGGTCAAGTGGGAGTTTGTTAGATATGTGTGCTCTAGAAGCCAGAATTGGCTGACACTTGTAATACACATCTAAGGAAAAAATTATAATTTTGACTATAAATAATAAAATGGATTATTTTCTATCATAATGTGTATTTGAAAGTGTCTGTGATACATCCATTGAGTTAATGGTAATGATAGTTCATATTTTTAAGAGTTAAAAATTTAATACATAAATTTTCATTATTAACTCATAAAATGCTTCCAACCATAGGATCATCATGAGGATGATGATTGATCCAAAAGGTTGGTGTATGATCACTTCTTTAGGATAGATGAGTCTTGAATCTATGGTATAGAGACATTGGAGTGAGAGTACAAGTACTCGTTAGAGAACGAGGGCATTGAGCGTGACCATCTCGAGCAGTCATGAGAAAGTCTACCTTCTCATCGATGATTGGCTCGAAGCTACAGTGGTGTGTCTAGTTCTTTGACCTGAGGTACATCGATAGTTCACCTTGAGGGTGTTATAGTTTAACTACACATAACTCAATCTTCTAGCCATTTAGAATCCTTAGGTGTATGTTGGCTATAGCATGTTCATTATAGAAATTGGATTACACCAATAGGGGATCTATCTACCTCGGTAGATGAGGAGCAGTCTTATGATGATCATGAGAATCAAGTCCATAAGCCCATGGCCATGGCAAAGTGAAATAGTAGAAAGAGATTCTATTAGGATTTTCACATTGGACTTGAATCAAATGATTAATTCATATGACTGAAATTAGGGTTTGACGAGATCACCTTAACCCTAATCCGATCAGGGCACAAGATAGAGGAACTTAATCACATAGGTAACTGCACCGAGAGGTTCGTTTTTAGTTTTGATGGGTTGCCACCATATGCTGCTAGGTGTCATTGGTGGATTTTTGGAGCAACTAGAATGATTTGGATGATCGATCATACTAGTTGTCTGAATCAGAAAAGTTCTGATCCATCAGAAGGTGTTTCGATGATGTTGATGATAAGAGATTGTGACGTATCTTATTACCATATGGAACTAAACCTAACTAGGTCACACAAATAAGGATTTTGGATCTGAATATCATCAATTAGACTAACCTAGTTCAATTGATTTGAATAAGATTCAATTAGGTTCAAAGAAATCATGCTAGCATACGATTGAGCCTAATGTTCTCCTTCAATAATCATTAAAGTTTGTCTCGACTGAGCCAAATATGTTTGAGCTCACTCAAAAACCTTTACTTGGTCTGACTGAAGCTTGTCCAGGTCAGAAAAGGATTGTCTTAATTTATGAGATAAATTTGAGACAACACATGCTATTTTCCGTCACCTGCTAAATCTTGTCTTTTGACTTTGGTCAAACATTGACCTTTGACACTTAGACATCTGCCCATGTTTCATGCACCCATAGGAAAGAACATGGGGCTTTATCCTCCTACCAAAAAGCAAAAAGGGAGGAGGCACATGTCTAGGGAGGCATGCGCCCCATAAAGATCACGCTTGGAGTCCCATACAGATGGGACTCCAGGTTGCTTCATTCTTTCAACTTGGATTGCACCAAAGAGTCCTCTTTAACCAGTCTTGGCACCACCTAAGGAGGTTTGTGAGGAACTCTAATCTGATTAGATCAAATGATATCATTCCACCAATCAGATTTAGATCTGATTGCACAAAGAGCCATGATTGGCCGGGATGATGTGGTACTATATGGCACAGCAGGGTCTATATAAACCCTATCTACGCCTAGGATTAAAAAGGTTCTACCCTTTGCCCATGCCACATAGCTTCTATCCCTCCCTCTCCATGCTACCTTCAGGTCCTCTCTCTCCTATCCATGTTCAAGACTTTTTGGGCTTGTTTGGTGCGATCCAAGCAAGAAAAAGATGATAGAAAAGGAAAAAGGCAGCACTGCTGCAAGAGATAATAGCTGATCTTCAAAAGACATTTTGAGGATCTTCAAGATCAGATCCAGATCTAATTTTTGGAGCATGGATTGAGAATGAGAAGATCTTTAGATCCTATCTGAGTAGATACTGGTAGAGGCCAGGCGCTTGCATGGCTACATCCAGAACCTCAGGCAAACATCGGGATCATCACAGGATAATAGAATTATCCATAATAAAGATATAATTAAATTAGATTTAATTAATTAATTTTATTTTATTTTGTTAGATCGATAAAATTAGATCTGAAGAGTCTTAGATCTGATTTGGTTCTAAGAAAAAAAAATTTCAAATATCCCTCTTGATCTAATAAGATCTAAACAAATCTGATCCAAAAAATAGAATTTTTTCCTTCACTAAAACCTCTCAAAATTTCATGATTTAACTTTTTTTTAATAGAGAGTTAGATAAGAGTCCCTGTCTAGCTCAAATATGATGATAGAGAGTCAAAATAGAATAAGGATTGGGGCGCCCAACTCTTAGGTGCCTCCTTAAATTTTTTTGGTATGGATTCTAAATATTTGGTGCATAATTAAATTCTCTCTCTCATAAAAGTTTTAGAAAAAAATTAGATTAATTAGAATCATAATGGATAAGCATTTTTGGTTTGTCCAAATTCTATCAAATAGAGTCTAGATCATCACTACTTCTTAGTTTTAATCAAATCCAAAATCACAAACTATCTAAAAGGGATATGGGAGCAAGAATAGGCATGGAGCCTTTCTAGAAATCAAATTTCTCATGAAAAAAGCATGGACAAAGGGAAGGTGGCACCAAGGGAGGAGTCCTAGTCTAACTTGGACTACATGCTTTGACTAGTCAAACCAAATCTTTAGCCTAATTAAAATAGATCTTGATGCAACTTAATTAATGGTATTCCTAATCCAATTAGAAACCCAATTAAATTAGATTAACTCTTATTTAATTTTAATTTATTTTTTTTAATTAATTTAGAAATTAAGTGCACTCAAGTTCTAGTTCAACTAAAAATTGTTCTTCCTTACAATCGGCTTATCCAATAAATCAATTACACTTGATCCAATCAAGTTCAAATCAAATCTAATTGAATCTCATTTAATTAGACTTGATCTTAGTCTAATTACTCAATCAAATTGAGCTAATTAGCAATTTGATTACTAATCGATCATCCTGCAATACTTGCACTAGGTTGAACATCAATCTTATTGAATGTTTAATCCTAAAATAATTTTTAATTATTGATCAACCATCTGATCAGATTGAGATCTTTAATGTGTGTGATCCATAGGTTCAAATCTAAGCTGATAGCATAAAAATAAATTTTTATACTAATCAAAATGATCATCTAGCAATGGTATCCGATGATCGAATAGGTCGAATGTATAAAGCAATATTCTTAGAACCCATGTAGATATGGTTTTCGTATAATTCATCTTCTTGACCATAAATGCTCACAGGATGACTCAGGATTTCACTATTAACTCTAAATAAGTCATTTGCATTATATTTTAAAATATCAAATCCATCTCATGGATTATCCTGGCCAAAGTTTTGCTAAATTGAAATATAGTGATACATTATCTCTAAACTCTTTGGAGTGGTTAATCCTATCTTGATTACTCACTGACTTCACAAGTGCTTGATTGTGTCCAAAAATCTTTTATCATTGAATTAAAAATTTAGATAGTCTGGCACCAAAGCACAGTGAGTTACTTGCAAGCCACTATGGTGATCTCAGATCTAAGCGACAATGTATCCTTATAGTAGAATGCTCTAAAGTTGGTCACGCTTGGTGACAATGTATCCTTACATCTCATCTATATGTCATACCAATGTCTACACACTTTTTGATTAAGAGGACAACCAACCTATATGGCACACAAGGACCAACATTCGATAAACATTATCATCTTGTTTAACAATGTATCCTTTAGTTGTAAATAATTTTAAGGACTAATCAATAAATCCTTTATTTATCTAATCTAAATATTCCTAAGGACTTCATCACAACATAGAAGTTCATTAGAAGATGTAGATTTATGATGAAAAATATCAAAATAAATATTTTATTCATTAATAAATATTTATATTCATAAAATAGTATAATCATCAACAGACTGACAATTGGCTTTGGGACTCATTTTTTAATAATCTTACCAAGAAGATATGACTCACAGGTTGAAAATGATTCATAATTACTGACTTCAAGAATTTTTCTTGAGCCAACCTATTTATTCTACTCTTGTTAATGTAATCTAGCCTATAGTATTAAAGATAGACTTTAAACACATCATTTATTCTAGGGTATTTACCAGAGGACTGGAGCATATTAACAGGCTATGATACTATATAAATACCATTATTCAGTTATCCAATATAAATCATAATACCATTTAAAATGATATTATAAAATTTTTTTTATTAAAAATTCATAACTATTCTTGGTCAGAAGGCCTATAGAGATAACATCAACAAAAAGTTTGGATAAAAGTGACATTCACAAAGAATAATTTTATGAAAATTAATTACAAGATTCATGATTTATAAAGCTAGAACTGGAACTTATCTTCCATCTCCAACATTCAGAAACCTCTCACCTTCATCAAATCTCCTACTGATCTACAAACCATGCATCGAATTATAAATATATAAGGACTTCTAGTATCCAATACCCAGCAAGTAGTATCATATATTGAGAAGTTGCAAGGTATTATCATATAATTCTTGCCCAATAACTACTTGCTTCTTCATCGACCTATTCGAATCTAGGGAGGTAATGTACCAAGGATAATTTCTCTTTCAGTGCTCCAGCTTCTTGCAAAAGAAGCGCTCCACCTGGTTCTGATCGGGCTTGGGCTTCTTAGTCTGATCCTATGTAGATGTCCTAATATGTGGTTGCACCTTCTTATTCTTCTTCTTGTTCTTCTTTTCTTTTTTAAGGGTCAACGACCAGAAGAAGACCCTCCCACTGCATTCACCAACTTCTTATAGAGTTGGTGATCCTTCTCAAAGTTCTATAGTAATCCTAATAAGCCATGGTAGTTTACTGCAGGCTTTGTCATTCTAAAATGAGTAAGGAAGGGGAGAAAGGACTTAGACAAAGAGTTCAAAATCTTATCCTTCCCAAGCTGCTCATACAAGAAAAAGCCCAGCTTACATAGGCACTCAATCATCTCGATCAAGTACAACATATGATTGATGACTGATGCTCCATCCCTCATCTGAGCATTGAAAATGACATAACTAGTCTTGTACCTCTCAACATCGTAAGACATGCTAAAAAAGTCGTTCAACATTTGAAGCATCTCCTATGGCCGGACATTTTCAAATCTATGGCTGAATTCATCATTCATTGCTATCAGCATGATGCATCGAATGGTGGTGCGATCATTGAGCAACTTCTGATAAGTATCTCGGACCGTCCCTCTAGCATTTGGAGTTGGCTCCTTTGGTGCTAGATCTATCAAAATATACAGGATCCGCTCATGCTCCAAAACTATCTATTAACTTTCAATGCTAGCTATCAAAGTTGGATCCCATCAATTTATCATTATCCAATAATGATTGGAGCGACAGGATAGTGGCCATAGCTACATAAAAAAAAAATTAAACCTAATTAGTATATGAATTATTTATCCTAAAGACTTGGACTTTAGTCTAAAGGTTCTTCTACTATTTTATACAAACTAGTAGCCTCTACCTCTAATTCAAAAAATTATCTTAATTTCTTAGTAGATACTAGAATCCACACAAACTACACATAAGCCCAACTTTGGTCGATCAAACCATGTGCATCAATAGATAGGTTCATAATCAATTATTTCTCTAAATAACTTCTAGTAATTTTATTTTAGCCCAGAAGTCCAATTAGTAGGCTTTGGCCTCTACTGAAAAGATTTGATTAAGTCCAACCATTAACATGACCATATTTGGTGCATTTAACCAACAAATAATTAGGTCCGATTTTGGTCAGCCAATCTAACCAGCATTAGAAAGACATAGCCAAATCATTATATTATGAATGATAATTTTATTAGTCAATAAGTGTTAGATGTGTGCCCTAGAAGCTAGATTGGCTAACACTTTATAAAATAAATTCTAAAAATTTTTTTATAATTTTGATTTAAATTTAATAAAAGAATTATTTTCTATCATATTATGTATTTAAAGTGTCTATGATACATCCATTAAGTTATCGGGCATGATAGCACATATTCTCAAGAGTTGAGAATTTAAGGCATGAGTTATCATAATTAACTCATAAACTACTCCCGATCTAGGATCATCATAAGGATGGTAATCGATCCAAAAGATCGATGTATGATTGCTTCCTTAGGATAGATAAGTCTTGAGTTTGCGATGTGGAGACACCAGAGTGAGAGTATAAGGACTTGTTAAGAATAAGGGCACGGAGCATGACCACCTCACTCAGTCATAAGGAAGTCTACCTTCTCATTGATGACTAGCTCGATGCTGCAGTTGTGTATCTAGTTTCTCGATTTGAGGTGCATTGGCAATTCATCTTGAGTGTATTATAGTTTGACTACACCATAACTCAATCTCCTGGCCATTCAAAATCCTAAGGTGTATGTTGGCTATAGCATATTCATTGTAGGAATTAGATCACACCAATTAGGATTTCTATTAGAGTTTCACATCAGACTCGAATCGAATGATTCATTCATACGATGGATGTTAGGTATGATGAGTTCATCTTGACCTTGATCCTATCGGAGCTCATGATAGAAGAATCCAATAACACAAGTAGCTACATCGAGAGATTCATATTTGATTCTGATGGATTGCCACCATATACTGCTAGGTATCACTGGTGGATTTTGGGATCAATTAGAATTATCTTGATGATCGATAATTCTAATTGGATGAATCGAAAGAGTTCTGGTCCATTGAAAGATATTTCGATAATGTCGATGATGGAGATTGTGACATATCCTATTATCATATAGAACTGAACCTAACTAGATCATACAATAAGGGTTTGGATTTGGATATTATCAATTGGGCTAACTCAGTTTAATTGATTTGGATTAGATCCAATCAAATTCAAGAAAATCGTGCTAGCACATGATTGAGCCTGACTTTCTCCATCTATCCTCCTTCTTGTTCATCTTGAGTAAGTCAAATTGAATTTGGCTCATCAAAAAATTCTATTTGGGTTTGTCCTAGTCTGATTAAAGCTTATCTAGATCAGATTGAGGCTTGTCCTAACCATTTCAAGGCTTGTCTTAAAATCATTAAAGGGCACCAAGATAAGACCCGAATTTACAAGAAAGAAGGGAGAGGGGCGTGCGCCCCCTGAAGATTTTCTAGGGGCATGCATCCCCAATAATTTTTTTATGGAGAAAAGGGTGCACACCCCCTTTGGCCATGCACCCCATGTGGATAAGGTGGAGACACCCCATTCAAATGGGATTTGACTAGATCTAAGTGTTTTGATGAGATCAAAAATTTAGAAGATCAAACCCTGCGCCAAGCCCTGATGTTTATCCATCTTTGGCACCATTTTTCCTCATGTTTTGGGTGATAGAACTAGATGAGGATCTAGTGTTTGGTGTGGAGATCTAATTAGTGTCCAAGTATTTCAAGCAATTTAGTGCCTTGAAGCTCTGGGACTTAAAGGATGGTGCAGGAGTCTATTTAAAGACCGTGCACCCTAGGATTTCTAATTCTAATTATCCCACACCCAAGTGCTGCCCCCTATTCTACCTCCATGCCTACTTCTCCTGCTCCTCTCCCTCTTCTCCATGCGCAATGAGTTGGGCCTTTCAGTGAAGAAAAGTTGAAGTCCTATAAGCGCAAAGATGAGTCGGGGAGATCTAGTTCATGAGATGAATGCGCTACCATCGAAGCTCAGTTTGAGGGCTCTACAAATCAATTTTAGATCTATTTTTTGATATTAGATCTAGAAGGAGAGGGTGTCTAGATCTGACTCAAGTGGGCTTTGGTAGTAGCTGAGTGCATGTGCAGCTCAATCAGAATCTCAAATCATTCATCAGATCATCATAGTGGGTAAACAGTTACCCAATCAGGTAACATAAGATGTTGCTATTTTAATTTTTATTTTATTTTTGCTATTAGATCATTCTAATTAGATCTAAGAACACTCAAATTTAGTTAGATCATAAGAAAGATTTTTAAAAATTTTGCTTTAGATCAGATCGATCCTGCGATAGAAAAACTAGATTTTTCTTCAACTGGTATTAGAGCTGCATTTGCAGTTCTTTAGATCTATTTTAATCTAATTTTTATTTTTTTATGATCTACTATTTTAAATTTTAGATGTTACATAAGATGTAGCCAGATCTAAAATCAATAGGTGCATCTTAAATTTGCATGTATGTGATATATATGATGCATGTCTAGACTATTTTTAATAGATCTATGCCATGAATAGTCTAGATTAAAATTTTTTTGATTTTTAGATATTACATCAGATGTAATCAAATTTGAAACATAATTTAATTTATTTAAATTGATATATGTGATATATGCAAAGTATGCATAGTTTAGATCTTTAATCATATATGAGATATATGTGTTAGATTAAACTATTTTGTAATGTAATTTTTATATTTCTGATTAAGTCATTCTCCTTAGCCATCCAGTCATAAGAGTAAGAAGGATTTAAAGGCTCTCTCTTTTCATTCAATGGGGTGCTCTTAAGGCATGTAGGGGTGTTATGCATTTATCCTTAATCAGAAATCAAAACTTACTTTTTTGCAAAATCCTAGATCCTAAAATCCTAGGATCTTTAATGCATGTTTTATTTTTGAACCCTTGGACTTAATTAAGAATTAAGTTTATGAAGTTAATTAGATCTAAAAATTATAAATTTTCATATCTAAGATACCTTCATAAAACATGAGCTCGAGAATGGATAGCTCAATTAGGTCAAGCAGTTGATCAAACCGAATCAAGAGTTGATTATGTGAAATCAAGAGTCCTTATTTTTTACCAGCCTAATAGTTGTAAGTCTTGGTCAAGGTCGACTCACAGTCACATGTGGTTGACCATTTTAAAACCTAATTTGGCTCTACAATTCGAGCCTGGATTGTAGGCTAACCCGATCAGTTTTGGTCAAAAAAATTGGTGTCTAAGATAAGTTTGACAGATATGACTGGTGGTCATTAATTAGGAACTACTCGAGCTAAATGTGTTCACAACAAGTTAACGGCATATCCTTCCTACCGATCTCACTTACCTGGCCAATTGGATTGACCCAGTTCTAGTTTGAGGTGGCTAACGATTCTAGCTAATCTATGCCACTAGGTTAGTTATAATCGTTATGATTAAGTCGAGTCTAAGAGATCTAAATCAATCTTTCTAAAAAAATATTAAATCAATAGGTCTTCCATCATTGTAGATGAGCAGGCCCTTCCTGAGATTGATTATACTCGACTGGATATAGGGTTTAGTTGCACCAGAAAGAACCACATCTATTAGGCATTGGATGATATGAATTAGAGGATGGATTGAGCTCAATATTCTAGATATGGTGAGGATCCCAATCAGAAATCTAGTTCGTGCAAATGATGGGTCAGGCTTAACTAAGGAGTGGAGCAATATTCTAGGCATGTTGAGCTTCATGAATTAGAGATCAAGTTTAGATGCACTATGTTTAGAGAAACATTGGATAAGAGTTGTCCACTCATCGGTTGACCCATCACTAATAACTGTTAGGTGAGGTTGTAAGCCAATCGGTGGGACCGCACCATCCACTAAAAGTCAAAAATCATGAAAACTTTTCCATCTCTGCTAAAAGAGTGTAGAGATCAGAGAAAATAGTGAAAGCCTAAATTTATTTAAAAATAAAACTCTTAAATAAATTGGTTAAGTTAAATTATGAATCTAACTAGAAACTTTAACTCTCTATAGAAAAATATCTGCATCAAACCTCCTAGCCCGAATCCTAGATACTCATAGACTGACCGAACCCAATTACAAGGATTGGCTCCAAAACTTGAAAATTATTTTGAGTTTTGAAAAATTGTCCTATATGTTGGATCAAGAACTTTCCACTCTTCCAGTCCATCCGACCGCTGATCAAAGAATGTCTCATGAGAAGTGGTCTGACAATGATAACAAAGTCAGGTGCTACATGTTGGGCTCAATGTCAAATGAGTTGTAGTGCCAACATAAAGACATTTGAGCTGCATATCAAATGTTGGCTCACCTGCAAGAGTTGTTTGGTGAACAAAGTCACACAGCGCATTATCAAGTCTCAAGGAGACTCTTTAAGATGCAAATGCATGATGGACAGTCGGTCCAAGATCATTGCCTGGTGATAATCAAGGACTTAGAAGAGCTTGAGAAGCTCAGTGTCATAATGGATAAGGATCTACAGATTGATATGATCCTATAGTCCTTGACTAATTCATATGAATAGTTCATCATGAACTTTCATATGAATAAGCTCTAGTGCACCTTGGCTGAGTTAATGAATATGTTGGTTACTACTGAGCAAACGATGAAAGATTCAAAAGGCTCAATTCTTGCTGTGGAGCAGACTTTCTCCAAAAGAAAGTCTTTTAAAAAGAAAATGAAGTCTACAAAGAAGCAGAAGGTTAAGGGAAAGAAGAAGAATAAGGGAGAACCAAAGAAGAAGGCCATGGACAAGAAAAACTATTTTCATTGTAACATCAACGGCCATTAGAAGTGAAACTATCCTTCATACCTAGCCAGCCTGAAGAACAAGAAGGAAGTAGGTCCTTCTGGAGGTATGCTTGTCATTGAGACTAACCTTACGATTTCTTCTACATCTAGTTGGATGGTTGACTCTGGTTCTAGTACTCACTTGTGTACTTCTACACAAGATCATGAGGAGAGCAGAAGGCTGAGGGATGGTGAGATGATCCTATGCATCAAAAATGGTGCAAGAGTTGCTACTGTGGTCGTAGAAATCTATCCTCTTTGACTACCATTTGGATTAGTTTTAGCTCTTAGAGATTGTTACTTTGTGCCTGCTACAAGTAAGAATTTGATTTCTATTTCATGTTTGGTATAAAAGAACTATGTAATTAGTTTGTTTAAGGACCACTATATAATTCCTTATGAAAGAAATAAAATTGCAAGTAGTTTCTTAATTAATGATCTCTATCAATTACATGTAGATATTTTTATTTTTAATATCGAGCAAAACATGAATGCTATAGGATCAAAATGATCTAGGAATAGTATCAACGAAAGGTATCTATGGCACCTTAGTCTAGGTCATATAGCTGAAGACAAGATTAACAAATTGGAAAAATTCAGACTAATGGATCCATTGACTTTCAAGTCATATTCAATTTGTGAGTCATGCCTTCAAGGCAAAATGATCAGGCTCCCTTTTATGGAGAAAGGGCCACAGACCTACTTATCCTGGTACATACAGATGTGTGCGGCCTATTTGATATACTAATCGGAGGTATTTTTTTCTACTTCATCATCTTTACCGATGATCTATCTTGATACGGGTATATATATCTGATACAACACGAGTCTGATTCTATTGAAAAGTTCAAAAAATTTAGACATGAAGTAGAAAAGCAAATCACATAGTCCATTAAGATTCTTTGATTAGATCGAGAAGGCGAATACCTTAGTCAAGAATTTTTGGACTATTTTAAGAAAAATAGCATAGTCTCATAATGGACTCTACTTGAAATGCCTCAACTCAACAACATTTTAGAATGAAGAAACCAAACTTTATTAGATATGGTCTGATCCATGATGTGCTTCACAGACCTTCCTAAGTTTTTTTTAGGACATAGTTTAATGATAGTCATTTATTTATTAAATAGGATTCCATCTAAAATCATTCCTACCACACCGTATGAGATAAGGCATGGTAAGAAACTAAGTCTAAGTCATCTTAGAATTTAGGGTTGTTCGGCTCATGTCAAGAGACAGTAGGCGAATAAGTTAAAGTCAAGGTTCCTTAGAGCTCAGTTCATTAGATATTCTAATAAGTCATTAAGATATTACTTCTATCTTTCGAAAGACCATAATATGATTGTGAGTCGACATGCTATTTTTCTTGAAAAATAGTTTGTTCAAGATGGTGGCATCGAAAGATAGATTAGGCTCGAGGAGAAAATCTTCGAAGAGCAACAAGCCAAGAAACCTGTGGAACCCAATCTATCAGAGCCAATTCAGGCACTACCTCCTCCACCTCGTAGATCAAGCAGGGTTTTTCATCCTCCTGAAAGGTACTTAGGTACTATTTCAGAGAATGTAAAGAAAATGTTACTCATAGAAAATGGGATTCATGGAGATGATCCTAAAATCTATGATGAGGTGATATCAAATATTGACCCCAAGAAATGGTGAGAGACAACGAAGTCAAAAATTCACTCAATGTGCTCAAACCAAGTTTGGATCTTGGTAGATCTACCTAAAGGTATAGTACCTATTAGGTGTAAATAGATCTTCAATAGAAAGATAGATGTAGATGAGAATATGGAGACATTCAAGGCTAGGCTAATGGCGAAAGGGTATAGTCAGTGTGAAGGCATTGACTATCAAGATACCTTCTCGCTAGTAGCCATGCTTAAATCCATCCATACGTTGCTTGTAATTATAGCCTATTTCGATTATGAAATATGGCAAATGGATATGAAAATAGCATTTTTAAATGAATATCTTGAGAAAGATATCTATATAAAACAACCACTTAGTTACACATTCGATGATGGTGATCATAAGGTCTGCAAGTTGTAAAGATCCATTTATGGACTTAAGCAAGCATCTCAGAACTGGAATGCTCATTTTAGTGATGTAATCAAATCATTTGGTTTCATTAAGAATGAGGAGGAACTATATATTTTCAAAAAAATAGTGGGAGCACTGTTATCTTCCTCATGCTGTATATGGATGACATTCTCCTAATTAGAAATGATATTTCCATATTGACCTCGATCAAATTATGGTTGTTGAAAGGGTTTTCTATGAAAGATTAGGAGAAGCATCCTTTATTTTGGGAATTAAAGTCTATAGAGATAGATCGAAGAGAATGCTAGGTCTGTCACAGAAGATGTACATAAAGAAGGTGCTGAAGAGGTTCAGCATGGAAAACTTTAAGAGGGGACTAGTGCCCTTAAGACATAGCATTCATCTCTTTAAAAAGATATGCCCCAATAGAGATTGAACGCATGAGCAAGATCCCTTATGCTTGGTAATAGGAAGCCTCATGTACGCCATGCTATGTACACGACCTGATATCATCCATGCTATGAGTGTCACAAGCAGGTATTAGTCGAATCCAAATAAAGAGCACTAGACTTCTATGAAATACATTCTTAAATACTTGAGAAGGACTAAGGATATGTCTCTAACCTTTGGTAATGGAGAAATCTAGGTCCAAGAATATACAGACTCAGACTTTATATTTGATATAGATGATCGAAAGTCGACATCTAGTAGTCTATTTTTGTGCAATGATGGTAAAGCTGGAAGAGTTTCAAGCAGATAATGATAACAGACTCCACCATGGAAGTAGAATATATCGCTACCTCAAAAGCTACAAAGAAAGCATTTTGGTTCAAGAAGTTGTTGGGTATTATATCCTAAAGCCAATCATCTAGATTATAGATGGTTGAGTTGATTATAAAAATATACTTTAATTATAAATAAATAAAATTATTTTTTTGGCATTTCATCACTTTTGTGCATCTTCCTGTAATGAACTCTACTATGATAAAGTCCTTAGGACAATTTAAACTCGATAAAAGAGGATTTATTATTTAGTCCTTAAACTTGATCACGATCAAATGATACGTTGTTACCTAAGATGATAATGTTTATCGAGTGTAGGTCATTGTGTGCCATATGGGTTAGTTGTCCTTATAATCAAGGAGTATAAAAACACTGATATGGCATGTAGATGAAATGTATAAATACATTGACCCAACTACGAAGCTCTCTACTATCAAGAGTTGCTCGCGAAGGATGTGGATATAAATATCCCTTAGACCTGAGATCACTATGATGACTTGCAAGTAACTTACTGCACTTTGGTACCAGACTATTTGGATTTCTAATTCAGTGATGGAAGGTTATTGGGTACAGTCAAGTACTTATTTAGTCGATGTGTGAGTCAAGATGGGATTGGCCCCTCCAAGTGTTGGAGCATATGCATTATTATATTTCAATTTAGCAAAACTTGGGCCAAAGTGGTCCATTTGATGGATACTAAATTTTGAAATATAATATGGATGATTTTTAGGATTGGTAGTAAATCCTAGATCATCATTTGAGCATTGAGGATAAGGGCATGAATTATATGATAACCATATGCCACAAGTTTGTCGATATTACATTATGACTATTTGACCTATCCAAACGTCAAGTACCATTACTAGATGGTCACATCGATTGGTATAAGAAATTGATTTCTATGCTACTGACGTAGGGTTTGAACCTATGGAATCACACACAATAGGATTTTCTACCTAATCTGATAGCTGATCAAGAGTCTTAATGGTCTGAGACTTTATGGTCAAGAGTTTCATTGGATTGGAATTTTGTGATCAGAAATCTCACTAGACTGGGACTCTACTTTTATAGGTCCCACTGGACTAGGACTCTAAGTCCTACTTATCTAGGACTCTAAGATCAAGAGTTCCACTAGTCTGAGATTTTGTGATCATGAGTTTCATTCATTTGGAATACTTCGACCAAGAGTCCCACTCATTTGAGACTCATTGATCAACAGTTTCATGTAGATGGGACACTATTATCTAGAAGCCATGCAAATTCAAAATTTGCATGGAGTTTTGTTAGACATGTGTGCCCTAAAAGCCAGAATTGCCTGACACTTGTAATATACTTCTAAGATTAAAATTGTAATTTTGACTATAAATAATAAAATGGGTTATTTTCTATCACATATGTGTATTTAGTGTCTGTGATATATCCCTTGAGTTAATGGTAATGATAATTCTTATTTTTAAGAGTTAAAAATTTAAGACAAGAATTTTCATTATTAACTTATAAAATGCTCCTGCATAGGATCATCATGAGGATGGTGATTGATCCAAAAGATTAGTATACAATCGCTTCTCTTTAGTAGATGAGTCTTGAGTCTACGGTGTGGAGACACCGGAGCGAGAGTATAGGTACTCGTTAGAGAACGAGGGCACTGAGCGTGACCACCTCGAGTAGTCATTAGGAAGTCTACCTTCTCGTCAATGACTGACTCGATGCTGCAGTAGTGTGTCTGGTTCTTTGACCTGAGGATGCATCGGCAGTTCACCTTGAGGGTGTTATAGTTTGACTACACCATTACTCGGTCTCCTAGCCATATGGAAACCCTGAGGTGTATGTTGGCTATAGCATGTTCATTGTAGGAACTGGATTGCATCAAGATGGAATCTATCTACCTCGGTGGTAGAGGAGCAGCCCTATGATAATCATGAGAATCAAGTCCAGAAGCCCATGGCCATGGCAGAGTGAAATAATAGAAAGAGTTTCTATTTAGATTTTCACATTGGACTTCGAATCGAATGATTACATCATATGACAGAGACTAGGGTTTGACGAGTTCACCTTAACCCTAATCTGATCGGGGCTCAAGATAGAAGAACTTAATCACACAAGGTAGCTGCACCAAGAGGTTCGCATTTTTCAGCTCTGATGGGTTGCCACCATATACTGCTAGGTGTCACTGGTGGATTTTGGGAGCAATTAGAATGATTTAGATGATCGATCATTCTAGCTGTTCGAATCAGAAGAGTTCTGATCCATCGAAAGGAGTTTCGATGATGTCGATGATAGAGATCATGACATATCCCATTACCATACAGAACTGAACCTAACTGGGTCACACAAACAAGGGTTTGAATCTGGTGATCATCAATTGAACTGATCTAGTTCAATTGATCTGAATGAGATTCAATTAGGTTCAAGGAAATCGTGCTAGCACTCGATTGAACCTAACGTTCTTCTTTTTTTACTATCATTAAATAAGTTGTCCTGACTGAGCCAAAGGAGTTTGTGCTCAATCAGAGGCCTTCATATGGTCTGACTGGAGGTTGTCCAAGTTCAGAAAAAGGATTGTCTTAATTTATGAGATAAATTTAAGACAACACCTGCCATTTTTCGTCACCTGCTAATTCTTGTACTTTGACTTGGTCAAACATTGACCTTTGACCCTTGGACATCTGCCCATGTGTCATGCACTTATTGGAGAGTAGATAGGGGCTTGTCCCCTCTCTAGAAACTAGAAAGAAAGGGGGTGCATGCCATCATAGGGATGCTGGAGTCCCATAGATGGGACTCCAGGTTGCTTCTTGGATTCAAACTAAGTGACCCTCACCTATAGACTTTGACCAGTCTTAGGCACCACCATAGGATGAATCTGTGGGTCTCTCATCTGATTGGATTAGGTGATGTCATCTCACTAATTAGATTTAGATCTGATTGAATGAAGCAACATGATTCGTTGGGGTGATGCAGCACTGCATGGCGCAGCAAAGTCTATAAATAGACCCTATTCTGCGCCCACTTTTTAATAGAGTTCCTCTTAGCCCATGCCTTAAGGCTATCCCTCTCCCTTCTCCATGCCACCATCTGGCCCTCTCTCTCCTCTCCACCCCTAAGGAAGTTGGGTCTTCAGATTAGTGCGAGTCAGGCAAGAAAAGGCTGACGAAAAAGGAAGAAGGCAGCACTGCTGCAGAGACGATGGATGACCTTCAGAAGAAGTTTTGAAGATCCTCCAAATCAGATCCAGATCTAATTTTTGGAAAAAAGAAAAAGAAAGAGAAGATCTCCAGATCTAGCCTGAGTGGATACCGGTAGAGGCCAGGCACTTGTGTGGCTAGATCCAGAACCTCAGGACTTCGGCAGGATCATCAACGGGTAATTAGATTACCCAAAATCAAGATAAAATTAATTTAGAATTAATTTAGTTTTATTTTTTTAATTATTAGATTATAAATTAGATCTGAAAAGTATCAGATTTAATTAAGATCTAAGAAAAATTTTTTGAAATATGCCTCTCGATCCAATCAGATCTGAACGAACCTAACCCAAAAAATCTGAATTTTCCTTCAACTGGTATCAGAGCCAGGCTCTTATTAAATTTATTTAGATCTGATTTAATTTAATTAATTAGTGATTTTAGATATCACATGAGATGTGATTAGATCTAAAATTAAAAAATAGAAAATTAAAATTAATTTGTTCATATGAGATATGATAGTTGCATGTTTAGACTAGTTGTAGAGTAGTTCTGCAAATAGGTCTAGATTAAATTTTATTTGATAAGATTAAATTTAAATTTAATTTTTTATATGATTATGAGATAATTTAGATCTGAAAAATATGCATGCATGATATATATGATATATACAAAACATATTTTAATTAGATCTTTTTTTTATATGAGATATATGCTTAGATCTAATTTATTTTTGTAGATTAGTTGTATTTCTGATTAAGGACGTTCCCCTTGGCCGTCCGATCATAAGAACAAAGTAGGGCTTAAAGACTCTCTCCTCTCATTCGATGGGGTGTTCTTATGATGTGTAGGGGTGCTGTGTGTTCGTCCTTAATCAGAAATTGAAAACTTACTTTCTGCAAAACCCTAGATCCTGAAACCCTAGGATCTTATTTACATGTTTTGTTTAAGAACCCTGACTTAATTAAGAATTAAGTTTATGAAATATCAATTAGGTCTAAAATTGAGAATTTCAGATCTAAGACATATTCATAAATCTGGGTTCGGGCTTGGGTAGCTCAATTAGGTCTAGCGGTTGATCAAACCGAATCAAGAGTTGGTTAGATGGGATCAACAATGCTTAAATTGACCAGCCTAATAGGATTAAGTCTGGGTCAAGATCGAGTCACGTGAGTGATCGATCAAGCTAAGACCTAATTAGGCTCAGTGGTTAGAGTCTGGATTGTAGGCTAACCCAATTGGTTCTGTCTCAACAATTTGGTGTCTAAGGTAAGTTTGGCAAATACGACCGACTGATTTTTAATTGGGAGCTACTCGACTCGAATGCATTCTTATCGAGTTAATGGCATATCCCTTCCACCGGTCTCACTTACCTGGCCATGTTTGTTGACTCAGTTCTGATCTGAGGTGGTCAATAATCCTGAGCTAACCCATGCCACTAGGTTAGTCATAATAGTTATGACTATGTCAAGTCTAGTTTAATGAGACCTAAATCAAATCTCCCTAAGAAAAGATTAAGTCATGGTCTTCCACCATTGTAGATGTGCGGGCCCTTTCCGGGGTTGATTGTTCTCGGCTGGTTACAGTGGCTCAGTTGCACCAGGAAGATGCAACCATGTCTATTAGGCATTGGATGCTATGGGCTGGAGGATGAATTGGGCTCAATATTTTGGATACGGTGAGAGACCCAATTAGGAATCCAATCTATGCAAATGGTGGGTCTGACTTAACTAAGGAGTGGATCAATATTTCGGACATGGTGAGATTCATGAATTAGAGATCAAGTTTGGGTGCACCATGATTAGAGAATCATTGAACAAGAGTTGTTCACTCATTGGCTAACCCATCACCAATAACTGTTAGGTGAGGTGATGAGTCAGTTGGTGGGACCGCACCACCCACTAGAAATCAGTAATCATGGAGATTTTCGCATCTCTACAGAGGGAGTGTAGAGATCCAAGAAAATAGTGAAAGCTAATTTGTTTTAAAATAAAATTTTTAAATAAATTGGTTAAGTCTTAATTACAATATCTAACTAAAAACTTTGACTCTCTATAGGAAGATGTTTGCATCCAACCCACTAGCACAAATTTTGGACACCCATAGACTGACCGGACCAAATTACAAGGATTAGCTCCAGAACTTTAAAATTATTTTGGGTTCTGAGAAGTTAACTCATGTATTGGACCAGGACCCTTCCACCTTACCAGCTCGTCCATTCGCTGAATAGAGAGCATCTTTAGATAAGTGGACTGACGAAGATAATAAGGATCAGATACTACATGTTGGGCTCGATGTCTGATGAGCTTCAGCGCCAACATGAAGATATCAGAATTGCTCGCCAAATGTTGGCTCACCTATAGGAGATGTTTGGTGAACAGAGTCGCGCAGCCAAGTATCAAGTCACTAAATGACTGTTCAAGGCTAAGATGCGTGATGGGCAGTCAGTCCAAGATCATTATCTAATGATGATCAAGGACTTGGAAGAGCTTGAGAAGCTCAGAGTGAGGTTGGACTTGGATCTGCAGAATGATATAATTCTACAATCCTTGACTGATGCGTATGGGCAGTTCATCATGAACTACCATATGCATAAATTTTAAAATTTCTTGGCCGAACTTATGAACATGTTGGTTACCACTGAGCTTTTCATGAAAGGTTCTAAAGACAAAGTGCTTGCTATGGAACAGACTTCTTCCAAGAGAAAGTCTTTTGGAAAAAAGAAGAAGTCTGTGAAAAAGTAGAAGGTGGAACGAGGAAAGAAGAAAAAGGCAAAGCTGAAAAAGAAAGCCACTGACAAAGGAAAGTGTTTCCATTGCAATAATGATGGCCACTGAAAGTGGAACTGCCCTACATACCTGGCCACCCTAAAGAAGAAGAAGGCAGATCCTATTAGATATATGTGCCCTAGAAGCTAGAATCGGCTGACACTTATAATACACTTCTAGGGGCAAAATTATAATTTTGACTAAAATCAATAAATGGGTTTTTTTCTATCACATATGTGTATTTAGTGTCTGTGATACATCCTTTGAGTTAATGGCAATGATAATTCATATTTTCAAGAGTTGAAAATTTAAGACATGAATAATCATTATTAACTCATAAATTGCTCCTGACCATAGGATCATCATGAGGATGGTGATTGATCCGGAAGGTTGGTGTACAATCGCTTCTCTTTAGTAGATGAGTCTTGAGTCTACGGTGTGGAGACACCAGAGCGAGAGTACAGATACTCGTTAGAGAATGAGGGCACTGAGCGTGACCACCTCGAGTAGTCATTAGGGAGTCTACCATCTCCTCATGACTGACTCGATGCTGCAGTAGTGTGTCTGGTTCTTTGACCTGAGGTGCATCGGTAGTTCACCTTGAGGGTGTTATAGTTTGTGGACTACACCATTTACTCGCTCTCCTAGTCCATATGGACCCTGAGGTTATTTGTGCTTATTAGCAATGTTCATTGTAGGAACCTGGATGGCATCACAGATGGAACTCTACTAACCTCGGTGGTAGATGGAGCAGCCCTATGGATAATCATGCGAGATTCAAGTCCAGAAGCCCATGCCATGGCAAAGTGGGACAGATAATAGAAAGGGTTCAGTTTCTATAATTGGATTTACATTGGACTCTGATATGGGGCGAATGATTACATTCATATGATAGAAACTGGGAGGTTGGAGCGAGTTACCTAAAGCCCTAATCTGATCGGGGCTCAAGGATAGAAGAACTTAAGTGCACGATCATTGGTAGCTGTGCACCAATAGGTTGTATCACTCTGATGGTTGCCACATAATACTGCTAGGTTCCGGTGGATTTGGACAATTAGAATGATTTAGAAATGATCAATCATCTAGCTGTCGAATCAGAAGAGTTCTGGGATCCATGATAAGAGTTTCGATGATGTCGATGACTAGATGATCAATGACATCATCCCATTACCATACAGATACTAAATTCCAACTGGGTACTACAAAACAAGGGTTGAAAGTCGGTGGTGATCATCTATTGAATCTATTAGTTCCGAATTGTGATTCTAGAATTGAAGATCAGATTAGGTGTCAAGAAATCGTGCTAGGCACTCGATGGATTCCTAACGTCTTCTTTTTCCTATCATAGCTAAGTGTGTCCTGGTCTGACCAAGGATTTGCTATCAGTATGCCTTCTTAGTGAATGGCGCTACTGGAGGTGAGTCTTAAGTCAGAAAGTTGTCGCTCATTTGTAAGACATTACCTGCTCTATTTTTGGTCACCGTGCCATTCTTTGTCTTTGACTTTGGTCCAAAAGTCATACTTGACTGTAGAATCGACATTTGACGCGAGTTGACACTTGAACTTTTGACCAACAATGTCAATCACGCTATTTCAGAGCTGTGGTGTGGCCCCTATTCTCCTGCTACGAACCTAGCAAAGAGGAGCGCGGCAGCGCTACCCTACGATGCGCCCAACGTTGAGGCAACTAGGATCCTTGTTCATAAGCGACCCACTCCCTTTTGGATTCCAATGAAGAGTTCTCTAAGATATCTAGTTGATCTGGTCTTAGTGCCGACGCCTTAAGAAAGGGGAAGGTATGGAACTCTATTTCCCATCAATCAGGAATTTAGCTCTGATTCACAAAGGGTTGTGAATGGTTTGGAAAAAGGGTTGGTCCACAGGTAAGTCTATATAATAAGACCTGGCCCAACTCAAAGATGATGGAAAAGTTTTGTGTTGTTATGAGTTTTCATACGCCCCAAGGCTACTCTCCCTCCTTCTCCATGCAAACCACCTTTTCTCCCTTCTCTCCATGTCCAAAAGGAGTTTTGGATTTTGTTGGGCGATCAAGCAGAGAAAGGCGATCAAGAAGCAGAAGATGCGCTGCTGCAAAGGACGACGCTCATCTTCAAAAGGAGTTTGAAGATCCTCCAAAGTTAGATCCAGATCTAATTTTTGCGAGGATATGATAGACAAAGAAGAGGATCTCTAAATCCAGCTCCAAGTGGATACGGTAGAGGCCAGGGCGCTTGCGTGGCTTAGATCAGAACTTTCCGCTGCATACAGGATCATCAACAGGATAAGTATGGATTACCCAAATCAGATAAATTAAATTTGATTAATTATCTTATTATTTTTATTTATAAAATAATATTAATTAGATCTAAAACATCCCGAATCTGATATATATTAAAGAAAAAAATTTTAAAATATATCTCTTGATCTAATCAGATCTGAATGAACCTGGATCGGGAAATCAGGATTTCCCTTCAACTGGTATCAGAGCCATGGTTCTAAAAATGTTTAGATCTGATTTTAAATTTATTTTAATTAGAAAATAATTGATTTTAGATGTCACATGAGATGTGATCAGATCTGAAATCAGAATAAATTAAAATTAAATGATTAGGATCTAAGATTAGAAGATATGCATGACTAGTTCTAGAATAGAATAGTTCTATAGAATAGTCTTGCATGTTTTCAATTTAATTTGATTAATCCATATTTTAGATCCATTTATTTACTATTTTTTAATATTATAATGGTTATAATGACATCTTAAAAATAGCAAATAAAATTATTTAATTTTAAACATCATATGAGATGTGACTGATGCATGTCTAGACTAGTTGTAGAATAGTTCTACATAGTTGTCTAGATTAGGGTTTATTTTGATAAGATCAATTTAAATCTAATTTTTAGATTATTATGAGATAATTTAGATCTAAAAATATGCATGATTCGATACATGAGATGTATGCAAAATATGCCATGATTAGATCTACTTTGTATATGAGATATATGATATAGATCTGATACTGTTTTGTAGTATTGGATGTTCCTGATTAAGGCATTCCTCTTGGCCGTCCGATCATAAGAACGAAGAAGGGTTTGAAGGCCCTCTCTTTCCATTCAATGGGATGTTCTTATGATGTGTAGGGGTGCTGCGTATTCGTCCTTAATCAGAAATCCAAAACTTACATTCTGCAAAACCCTAGATCCTAAAACCTTAGGATTTATTGTGCATATTTTATTTATGAACCCTACTTAATTAAGAATTAAGTTTATGGAATATTAATTAGGTCTAAAATTGAGAATTTCAGATCTAAGACATATTCATAATACTGGGTTCGGGCTTGGGTAGCTCAATTAGGTCTAAGCGGTTGATCAAATCGAATCAAGAGTTGGTTAGATGGGATCAACAATGCTTAAATTGACCAGCCTAATAGGATTAAGTCTGGGTCAAGATCGAGTCACGATCAAGCAAGACCTAATTAGGCTCAGAGGTTAGAGTCTGGATTGTAGGTTAACCCAATTGGTTCTGACTCAATAATTTGGTGTCTAAAGTAAGTTTGGCATATACGATCGATTGATTTTTAATTGGAAGCTACTCAACCTGAATGCATTCTTGTACGAGTTAATGGCATATTCCTTCCACCGGTCTCACTTACCTGGCCATATCTGTTGACACAGTTCTGATCTAAGGTGGTCAATAATCCGAGCTAACCGATGCCACTAGGTTAGTCATAATTGTTATGACTAAGCCAAGTCTAGTTTAATGAGATCTGAATCAATTCTCCTTAAGAAAAGATTAAGTCTGAGGTCTTCCACCATTGTAGATGTGCGGGCCCTTCCCGGGGTTGATTGTTCTCGACTGGATACAGTGGCTCAGTTGCACCGAGAAGACGCAACCATGTCTATTAGGCATTGGATGCTATGGGCTGAAGGATGAGTTAAGCTCAATATTTCGAATACGGTGAGAGACTCAATTAGGAACCCAGTCTATGCAAATGGTGGGTCTGACTTAACTAAGGAGTGGATCAATATTTCGGATACGGTGAGATTCATGAATTAGAGATCAAGTTTGGGTGCACCATGATTAGAGAATCATTGAACAAGAGTTGTTCACTCATTGGCTAACCCATCCCCAATAACTGTTAGGTGAGGTGATGAGTCAGTTGGTGAGACCACACCATCTATTAGAAATCATTAATCGTGGAGATTTTTACATCTCTACAGAGGGAGTGTAGGGATCCAAAAAAATAATGGAAGCTAATTTGTTTAAAAATAAAATCCCTAAATAAATTGGTCAAGTCAAAATTACAATATCTAACTAGAATCTTTGAATCTCTATAGGAAAATGTCTGCGTCCAACCCATTGGCACGTATCCTGGACATACATAGACTGATCGGACCTAATTATACAGATTGGCTCAGGAACTACAAAATTATTTTGGGTTCTGAGAAGTTAACCCATGTTTTGGACCAGGACCCTCCCACCTTACTAGCCCGTCCATCTATTGAACAGAAAGCGTCTCTGGAAAAATGGATAGACGAAGATAATAAGGCCAGATATTACATGTTGGGCTCGATGTCTGATGAGCTCTAGCGCCAACATGAGGATATCGGGACTGCATGCAAATGTTGGCTCACCTGCAGGAGATGTTTAGTGAACAGAGTCACACAGCCAAATATCAAGTCACGAAATAACTTTTTAAGGCTAAGATGCGTGATGGGCAGTTAGTCCAAGATCACTGTCTGACAATGATCAAGGACATGGAAGAGCTTGAGAAGCTCGGTGTGAAGTTGGACTTGGACCTGTAGAATGATATTATTCTGCAATCCTTTACTAATGCATATGGGCAATTCATCATGAATTACCACATGCAAAAACTTCAAAATTCCTTGGCCAAATTAATGAATATGCTGGTTTACCGCTGAGCTTCTAGTGAAAGGTTCTAAAGGCTCAGGTTTTGCTATGAAACGGACTTCTTCCAAAAGTAAGTCTTATGGAAAGAAAAAAAGGTCTGTGAAAAAGCAAAAGATGGAAGAATTAAAGAAGAAGAAGGCAGAGCCGAAGAAAAAGGCTGATGGCAAAGAAAAATATTTCCATTACAACAGCGATGGCCATTGGAAGCGGAACTGCCCTACTTACCTAGCCATCCTGAAGAACAAGAAGGAAGGTCCTTCTGAAGGTATGCTCGTTATTGAGTCTTAACCTTACGATTCTTCTGCATCCAGTTAGGTGCTTGACTTTGGTTCTAGTGCTCATCTGTGCACTTCTATGCAGGGTCTTGAGGATAGCAGGAGGCTGAGGGATGGAGACATGATCCTACGTATTGGTAATGGAGCAAGAGTTGCTGCAGTAGCCGTGGGAACATACCCTCTTCGATTACCATCTGGTTAACTTAGTTTTTGAAAGACTGCTATTGTGCCCTGCAGATAGCAGGAATTTAATTCTGTTTCATGCTTAGCACAAGAAATGTTATGTGATCACCTTCTTAAGGCCATTGTAACATTCTTTATGAAAGAAATAAAAATTGCAAATGTTTTCCTTATTAATGATCTTTATCAGTCTACATATTGATGTACCTATTTTAACTATCGAGCAAAACGTGAATGCCAAACGACCTAGGGATAGTCTAAATGATAGATATCTATGGCACCTGAGACTAGGTCATATAGTAGAAGATAGGATCAACAAATTGGAGAAAAATAGGCTATTGAGTCCGTTGACTTTCGAGTCATATCCAACTTGTGAATCTTGTCTTTAGGCAAAAATGACTAAACTCCCTTTTGTAGGACATGGGGAAAGGGCTACAGATCTCCTTGCCTAGTACATACTGATGTGTGCGCCCATTTGAGTGCAAACTAGAGATATTTTGTCTACTTCATTACTTTACCGATGATCTGTCTAGGATGGGTATGTGTATCTTTGAGACACAAGTCTGAAGCTTTTGAAAAGTTCAAAGAATTCAAACATGAAGTAGAAAAACAAATAGAAAAACCCATTAAGGTTCTTCGATCAGATCGAGGAGGTGAATACTTTAGCCGAGAATTCCTAGACTATCTAAAGGAAATGGCATAGTCTCTCAATGGACTCCACCAGGAATACTTCAACTCAACGAGTTTTAGAATGGAGAAATTCGGACTCTATTGGTAATGGTTCGATCCATGATGAGCTTCACAGGACCTCCCTGATTTCTTTGGGGAACTCATTGTTAACTTCAATCTATACTGAATAGATTTCCTCTAAAACTGTTCCTACCCATACCGTAGAGATAGCATGGTAAGAAACCAAGTCTGAGTCATGTCAGAATTTGGGTTGAAGCTCACGTAAAAAAGACAACAAGCGATAAGTTATGAGTTAGGTCCTTAGACTATCAAATCTAAAGAGTCATTAGAAGATACTATTTCTACATTCTAGAAGACACAATGTGATTGTGAGTCGACATGCCATCTTTCTTGAAAATAGTTTATTCAAACAGCGCATTGGAAAATAGATCAAGCTTGATGAGAAAGTCTCACAAGTGAAACGAGCTAAGGACCAATTGAACCTAATCAGTTTGAGCCAAATAGAATACTACTCCTCCACTCATAGATCGGAAAAGAGTTTTCATCCCCCTGAGAGATACTTAGGTATTATTTTAGAGGAAGTAGAGAAAATATTCCTCATTGGTAATATGTGATGATCCCAAAACCTACACGAGGTGATATCAGATATCGACTCCGAGAAATGGCTAGAGAATGCAGTCAGAAATTGACTCGATGCACTCAAACCAAGTCTGGACGCTTGGTAGATCCACCAGAAGGTATTAGTACCTATTGGATTGAAATGGATCTTCAAGAGAAAGATTTGGTGCAGATGGGAATATGGAGACATTCAAGGCTAGACTAGTGGGCAAAAGATTATAGTCAACGCGAAGGCATGACTCATAGGAATACCTTTTCCGCAGTGGCTATGCTGAAATCCATCCGCACATTGCTTGCCATTGCAGCTTATTTTGATTATGAATATGGCAAAATGGACGTGAAAACGTGTTTCTTAAATGGATATCTGAGG
>QRFJ01002997.1:0-71100 GCA_006176705.1 Cocos nucifera | reverse complement strand
AGAAGGTATAGTACCTATTGGTGTAAATGGATCTTCAAGAGAAAGATTGGTGCAGATGGGAATGTGGAGACATTCAAGGCTAGACTAGTGGCAAAAGGTTATAGTCAACGCGAAGGCATTGACTATCAGGATACCTTTTCCCCAGTAGCTATGCTAAAATCCATCCGCACATTGCTTGCCATTGCAGCCTATTTTCGATTATGAAATATGGCAAATGGACGTGAAAACGGCATTCCTAAATGGATATCTTGAGGAAGATATCTATATGGAACAGCCGCTAGGTTTCACATCCAGTGATACTGATCACAAGGTTTGCAAGCTGCAAAGGTCCATATATGGACTTAAGCAAGCATCTCGGAGCTGGAACACTCGTTTCAATGATGTGATCAAAAAGTTTGGTTTCATCAAAAATGAAGAGGAACCATGTGTTTTCAAAAAGGTCAGTGGGAGCGCTGTTGTCTTCCTCGTATTGTACGTGGATGACATCCTCCTTATTGGGAATGATATTCCCATGTTGACATCAGTCAAGATGTGGTTGTCCAAGGAATTCTCCATGAAAGACCTAGGTGAAGCATCCTTTATTCTAGGAATTAAGGTCTATAGGGATAGACCGAATAGGATGCTAGGACTTTCACAGAAGATGTACATAGAGAAGTACTAAAGAGGTTTAGTATGGAAAACTCTAAGAGGGGATTAATACCCTTCAGACATGGTATTCATCTTTCCAAGAAGATGTGCCCCAGCACACCTGAGGAAATAGAACGCATGAGCAAGATCCCTTATGCTTCTGCAATAGGGAGCCTCATGTATGCCATGCTATGTACACGACCTGATATAGCCCATGCTGTGAGTGTCACAAGCAGATATCAGTCAAATCCAGGTGAAGAACACTGGACTTCTGTGAAATGTATCCTTAAGTACTTGAGAAGAACTAAGGATATGATGTTGGTCTTTGGTAACGGAGAACTCCAAGTCCAGGGATACACAGACTCGGATTTCATGTCCGATATAGATGATCGAAAGTCGACATCTGGGAGTCTGTTTGTGTGCAATGGTGGTGCTGTCAGCTGGAAGAGTTCCAAGCAAATGGTGATACCACCTCATCCACGATTACCTCGAGAAGGGTTACGTCGAGGTCAAGAGAGTCAACTCCACAGATAATGTGGCAGACCCACTTACAAAGCCGTTGGGCCAGCAGAAGATCGAAGCCCACCTTGAGAAGATGGGACTTAGACTTGTAGCCAATTGGCTTTAGGACAAGTGGGAGATTGTTAGATATATGTGCCCTAGAAGCCAGAATTGGCTGACACTTGTAATACACTTCTAGGGGCAAAATTATAATTTTGACTAAAATCAATAAATGGGTTATTTTCTATCACATATGTGTATTTAGTGTCTGTGATACATCCTTTGAGTTAATGGCAATGATAATTCATATTTTCAAGAGTTGAAAATTTAAGACATGAATAATCATTATTAACTCATAAATTGCTCCTGACCATAGGATCATCACGAGGATGGTGATTGATCCGGAAAGGTTGGTGTACAATCGCTTCTCTTTAGTAGATGAGTCTTGAGTCTACGGTGTGGAGACACCGGAGCGAGAGTACAGGTACTCGTTAGAGAAACGAGGGCACTGAGCGTGACCACCTCGAGTAGTCATTAGGGAGTCTACCTTCTCGTCAATGACTGACTCGATGCTGCAGTAGTGTGTCTGGTTCTTTGACCTGAGGTGCATCGGCAGTTCACCTTGAGGGTGTTATAGTTTGACTACACCATTACTCGGTCTCCTAGCCATATGGAACCCTGAGGTGTATGTTGGCTATAGCATGTTCATTGTAGGAACTGGATGGCATCAAGATGGAATCTATCTACCTCGGTGGTAGAGGAGCAGCCCTATGATGATCATGAGAATCAAGTCCAGAAGCCCATGGCCATGGTAGAGTGAAATAATAGAAAGAGTTTCTATTTAGATTTTCACATTGGACTCGAATCGAATGATTACATCATATGACAGAAGACTAGGGTTTGACGAGTTCACCTTAACCCTAATCTGATCGGGGCTCAAGATAGAAGAACTTAATCACACAGGTAGCTGCACCAAGAGGTTCGCATTCAGCTCTGATGGGTTGCCACCATATACTGCTAGGTGTCACTGGTGGATTTTGGGAGCAATTAGAATGATTTAGATGATCGATCATTCTAGCTGTTCGAATCAGAAGAGTTCTGATCCATCGAAAGGAGTTTCGATGATGTCGATGATAGAGATCATGACATATCCCATTACCATACAGAACTGAACCTAACTGGGTCACACAAACAAGGGTTTGAATCTGGTGATCATCAATTGAACTGATCTAGTTCAATTGATCTGAATGAGATTCAATTAGGTTCAAGGAAATCGTGCTAGCACTCGATTGAACCTAACGTTCTTCTTTTGCTATCATAAATAAGTTGTCCTGTCTGAGCCAAAGGAGTTTGTGCTCAATCAGAGGCCTTCATATGGTCTGACTGGAGGTTGTCCAAGTTAGAAAAGGTTGTCTTATTTGTAAGACATTACCTGCCATTTTTGGTCACCTGCCATTTCTTGTTCTTTGACTTTGGTCAAAAGTCTACCTTTGACTGGTCAAACATTGACCATTGACACTTTGACTTTTGACCACATGTCATGCACCTATTGGAGAGCTGGTGGGGGCCTGTCCCCTGCCAGAACCTGGCAAGGAGGAAGGGCGCACGCCACCCTAGGCGTGTGCCCAAGTTGGAGGCGCCTAGGAGTCCTTGTTGGACAAGGACTCCATCTCCTTTTTGGATTCCAATTAGAGTTCTTCTAAGAACCAACTTTGACTGGTCTTAGGTGCCCTCTAAGGAGGAATCCAGGGGACTCTATTCCCACCAATCAGATTTAGATCTGATTTCACAAAGGGTTGTGATTGGTTGGGAAGAAGAGGAGTTGGATCACGCTTAGTCTATAAATAAGACCCTGCGCCCAACTCAGATTAGATGATGGAAAAACATGATTCCCCATATGCCCCAAGGCTGCCTCTCCCCTCCTTCTCCATGCCAAACCACCTTCTCCCCTTGCTCTCCACATCCAAAAGGAGTTTTGGATTTTTGTTGGTGCGATTCAAGCAAGAGAAAGGCGATCAAAAGTAAGAAGGCTGCGCTGCTGCAAAGGACGACTGCTGATCTTCAAAAGGAGTTTTGAAGATCCTCCAGATCAGATCTAGATCTAATTTTTGGAGATGTGATAGAGAAGAAGAGGATCTCAAAATCCAGCCTGAGTGGATACCGGTAGAGACCAGGCGCTTGCATGGCTAGATCCAGAACCTTCCGCTGCATACAGGATCATCAACAGGGTAATAGGATTACCCAAATCAGGTAAATTAAATTTGATTTAATTTATCCTTATTTATTTTATTTATTAAAATAATATTAATCAGATCTGAAACATTTCAGATCTGATACAGGTCAAAGAGAAAATTTTTGAAATATATCTCTTCATCTGATCAGATCTGAACGAACCTGGACTAGAAAATCAGGATTTCCCTTCAGGTCCTTCTAGAGGTATGCTCGTTATTAAGTCTAACCTTATGGTTTCTTCTGCATCTAGTTGGGTGCTTGACTCTAGTTCTAGTGCTCACTTGTGCACTTGTATGTAGGGTCTTGAGGATAGCAGGAGGCTGAGGGATGGTGAGATGATCCTGTGCATCGAAAATGAAGCAAGAGTTGCTGCCATGGCCGTAGGAACATACCCTCTTCGACTACCATCTGATTTAGACAGTATTAAAAGACTGTTATTATGTACCTGCAGCAAGCAAAAATTTGATTCCTATTTCTTGCCTTGCATTAGAAGGCTATGTAATTAGTTTTCTTGAGGACCATTGTAACATTCTTTATGATAGAAATAAAATTGCAAGTGATTTTCTTATTAACGATCTTTATTAGTTACATGTTGATGTATCTATTTTTAATTTCGAGCAAAATGTGAATGACATAAAATCAAAATGTCCTAGGGATAGTCCCAATAATAGGTATCTATGGCACCTAAGATTAGGTCATATAGCAGAAGACAAGATTAACAAATTAGAGAAAATCGAGCTATTGAGTCCGTTGACTTCTGAGTCATATCCAATCTATGAATCCTGTCTTCATGGCAAAATGACTAAACTTTATTTTGCAAGTCATGGGAAAAGGGCCACGAACCTTCTTGCCCTAGTACATATAGATGTGTGCGGCCCATTTGACGTGCCGGCTAGAGGCAACCTTGTCTACTTCATAACCTTTATCGATGATTCATCTAGGTATGAGTATGTGTATCCTATGAGACACAAGTCTGAAGCTTTTGAAAAGTTCAAAGAATTCAGACATGAAGTAGAAAAGCAAACTGAAAAATCCATTAAGATTCTTCGATCAGATCGAGGAGGTGAATACCTTAGTCGAAAATTCTTGGACTATCTTAAGAAAAATGGCATAGTCTCTTAATGGACTCCACCAGGAACACCTCAACTCAACGGAGTTTAATAATGAAGGAATTGGACCATATTAGATATGGTTCGACCCATGATGAGCTTAACAGACCTCCCTAATTTTCTTTGGAGATACTGTTTGTTAACTGCAATATACTTACTGAATAAGGTTCCTTCTAAAACCATTCCTACCACACCGTATAAGATATGGTATGGTAAGAAACCAAGTCTGAGTCATCTCAGAATTTGGGGTTGTCCGGCTCATGTCAAAAGACAACAAGCAGACAAGTTAGACTTTAGGTTTTTTATAGCTCGATTCATAGGACATCCTAAAGAGTCATTAGGATATTATTTCAAAATTCTAGAAGATCATAATGTGATTGTGAGTCAACATGCCATCTTTCTTGAAAAATAGTTTATTCAAGATAGCTGCATTGGAAAGCTCGATGAGAAAGTCTCATAAGAGCAACAAGCTAAGGATCAAATAAAATCAAATTAGGTTCAGCCAATCCATACACTACCTCCTCCACCTCGTAGATTGGAAAGGATTTTCCATCCCCCTGAGAGGTACTTAGGTACTATTTCAGAGGATGTTGAGAAAATATTCCTCGTAGGTAATGGGGTTCATGGTGATGATCCCAAAACCTATAATCAGGCAATATCAGATATCGACTCCGAGAAATGGTTAGAGATAATGAAGTCAGAAATTGACTCGATGCACTCAAATCAAGTCTGGACCTTGGTAGATCCACCAGAAGGTATAGTACCTATTAGGTATAAATGGATCTATAAGAGAAAGATTGGTGCAGATGGGAATGTGGAGACATTCAAGGCTAGATTAGTGGCAAAAGGTTATAGTCAATGTGAAGGCGTTGACTATCAGGATACCCTTTCACCAATAGCTATGCTAAAATCCATCCACACACTACTTGCTATTGCAACCTATTTTGATTATGAAATATAGCAAATGGATATAAAAATGGCATTCTTAAATGGATATCTCAAGAAAGATATCTATATGGAACAGTCCTTAGGTTTCACATCCAGTAATGATGATCACAAAGTATGCAAGCTGCAAAGGTCCATATATGGACTTAAGCAAGTATCTCGGAGCTGGAATACTCATTTTAATGATGTGATCAAAATATTTGGTTTCATCAAAAATGAGGAGGAACTATGTGTCATCAAAAAGGTCAGTGGGAGCGCTGTTGTCTTCCTCGTATTGTACGTGGATGACATCCTCCTTATTGGGAATGATATTTTCATGTTGACCATAGTTAAAATGTGGTTATCTAAAGAATTCTCCATGAAAGACCTAGGAGAAGCATCCTTTATTCTAGGAATTAAGGTCTATAGAGATAGACTAAATAGGATGCTAGAACTTTCACAGAAGAAGTACATAGAGGAAATACTAAAGAGGTTTAGTATGGAAAACTCTAAGAGGGGTTTAGTACCCTTCAGGCATGGCATTCATCTTTCTAAGAAGATGTGCCCTAGCACACCTAAGAAAATAGAACGCATGAGCAAGATTCCTTATGCTTCAGCAATAGGGAGCCTCATGTATGCCATGTTATGTACACGATCTGATATAACCCATGCTGTGAGTGTCACAAGTAGATATCAGTCGAATCCAAGTGAAGAACACTAGACTTCTGTGAAATATATCCTTAAGCATTTGAGAAGAACTAAGAATATATTGTTGGTCTTTGGCAATGGAGAACTCCAAGTTCAAGAGTATATAGACTCGGACTTTATGTCTGATGTAGATGATCGAAAGTCGACATCTGGGAGTCTATTTTTGTGCAATGGTGGAGCTGTCAGTTGAAAAAGTTTCAAGCAGACAATGATAGCAGATTCCACCATGAAAATAGAATATATCGCTGCGACAGAAGCTACAAAGGAGGCATTCTAGTACAACAAGTTTGCCACAGAGATCGGAGTGATGCCATCAGATGCCATTTCTCTATACTGCGACAACAATGGCGCCATAGCCCTTGCTAAGGAGACAAGGTCTCATCAGAAATCCAAGCACATCGAGCGGCGATACCACCTCATCCGCGATTACCTCAAGAAGGATTACGTCGAGGTCAAGAGAGTCGACTCCACAGATAATGCGGTAGACCCGCTTACATAGCAATTGGGCCAGTAAAAGATCGAAGCCCACCTTGAGAAGATGGGACTTAGATTTGTAGCCAATTGACTTTAGGTTAAGTGGAAGTTTGTTAGATATGTGTGCCCTAGAAGCCAAAATTGGCTGACACTTTAATACACTTCTAAGGGCAAAATTATAATTTTGATTATAAATAATAAAATGGGTTATTTTTTATCACATATGTCTATTTAGTATCTGTGATGCATTCCTTGAGTTAATGGTAATGATAATTCTTATTTTCAAGAGTTAAAAATTTAAGACAAAAATTTTCATTATTATCTCATAAAATGCTTCTGACCGTAGGATCATCATGAGGATGGTGATTGATCCAAATGGTTAGTATACAATCACTTCTTTATAGTAGATGAGTCTTGAGTCTACGATGTAGAGACACTGGAGCGAGAGTACAGATACTTGTTAGAGAATGAGAGCACTGAGTGTGACCACCTCGAATAGTCATAAGAAAGTCTACCTTCTCATCGATGACTGACTCGATGCTGCAGTGGTGTGTCTGGTTCTTTGACCTAAGGTATATCGATAGTTCACCTTGAGGGTGTTATAGTTTGACTACACCATGGCTCGGTCTTCTAGCCATTCAGAACCCTGAGGTGTATGTTGGCTATAGCATGTTCATTGTAGGAATTGGATTGCACCAAGATGGAATCTATCTACCTTGGTGGATGAGGAGCGGCCCTATGATAATCATGAGAATCAAGTCCATAAGCCCATGGCCATGGCAGAATGTGAAATAATAGAAAGAGTTTCTATTAAGGTTTTCACATTGGACTTGAATCGAATGATTAAATCATATGATAGAAATTAGGGTTTGATGAGTTCACCTTAACCCTAATCTGATCGGGGCTCAAGATAGAAGAACTTAATCATACAAGTAGCTGCACTGAGAGGTTCATTTTCAATTTTGATGGATTGCCACCATATACTACTAGGTGTCACTGGTGGATTTTGGGAGCAACTAGAATGATTTAGATGATCGATCATTCTAAGTTGTCTGAATCAGAAGAGTTCTGATTCATCGAAAGAAGTTTCAATGATGTCGATGATGGAGATCATGACATGTCCCATTACCATACAGAACTGAATCTAACTGGATCGCACAAACAAGGATTTGGATCTAAAAATCATCAATTGGACTAACCTAGTTCAGTTGATTTGAATAAGATTCAATTAGGTTCAAGGAAATCGTGCTAGCACACGATGGAGCCTAACGTTCTTCTTTTTTTTCCTTATCATTAAAAATTGTCTCGACTGAGCCAAATGAGTTTGTGCTCACTCAGGTACATTTACCTAGTCTAACTAGAGCTTGTCCAAGTTAGAAAAAGATTGTCTTAATTTATGAGATAAATTTAAGACAACACCTGCCATTTTTCATCATATGCTAATTCTTGTACTTTGACTTGGTCAAACGTTGACCTTTGACCCTTGGACATCTGCCCATGTGTCATGCACTTATTAGAGAGCAGATAGGGGCTTGTCTCCTCTCTGAAAACTAGAAAGAAAGGGGGCACATGCCTAGGATGGCGTGCGCCCATGGATAGGGATGCTGGAGTCCCATACGGATGGGACTCCAGGTTGCTTCTTGGATTCAAACTAGGTGACCCTCACCTATAGACTTTGACCAGTCTTAGGTGCCACCTTAGGATGAATCTATGGGTCTCTCATCTGATTGGATCAGGTGATGTCATCCCATCAATCAGATTTAGATTGATTGAACGAAGCAACATGATTCGTCGGGGTGATGCAGCACTGCATGGTGTAGCAAAGTCTATAAGTAGACCCTATCTGCACCCACTTTTTAATAGAGTTTCTCTTAGCCCACGCCCCAAGGCTATCCCTCTCCCTTCTCCATGCCACCATCTGGCCCTCTCTCTCCTCTCCATGCCCAAGGAAGTTGGGTCTTTAGATTAGTGCGAGTCAGGCAAGAAAAAGCTGACAAAAAAGAAAGAAGGTAGCACTACTGCAGAGACGACGGGTGACCTTCAAAAGAAGTTTTGAAGATCCTCCAAATCAGATCCAGATCTAATTTTTGGAGAAAAGAAAAAGAAGGAGAAGATCTCCAGATCCAGCCCAAGTGGATATCGGTAGAGGCCAGGCACTTGCGTGGCTAGATCTAGAACCTCAGGGCTTCGGTAGGATCATCAATGGGTAATTAGATTACCCAGAATCAAAATAAAATTAATTCAAAATTAATTTAGTTTTATTTTCTTAATTATCAGAATATAATATAAATTTGAAAAGTGTCAGATCTAATTAGGATCTAAGAGAAAATTTTGAAATATGCCTCTCAATCCAATCAGATCTGAATGAACCTTACCCAAGAAATCTGGATTTCCCTTCAAGTTTTCTATGCCCAGATGGCTTTCTACAGCCCCCCTCTTTTCTCTCTTTGACTTGATCCAAGTATTGGACTAGTTCAAACCAAGTTGAATTTTGAATTCAACTTAATTGGTTTTTTGGTTAAAACCTCCTAACCCTTTGATCCTTATCCACTCCCTATGCATATTGGCTTCTTACACAAATATCTTTATGTGTTCTTAGAGTGTGGGCACATATAAGGGGAGTCCTTCTATACATCAATCACCCTGGAGTGGGTGCTAGAATTGGATAAGGCTTCCACTTGAATTTTGAATTCAAGTGGAAACCTCTTAACCTCTTAAATTTTCCGCATGCAATATCCATCGATAAGCACCCATTTAAAATGTGTTTTGAGTGGGTTATGCATGGATGTGCACAAATAATTTGAGAGGAGCATGGAAAGGTTTCTTAGAGAGATAAAAGCTATAAAGGGGTGCAAGTTCTGGGCATGGAAAAGTCCTGGAAGAGAGGGTGTGTCTTCCTATGCAAACTTCTATGTCTCACACCACCTAATTTTTTTCTTTTCATTTGGATGCCTACTTTAGATGTGATCTAAGTAGGATTTCTATAGAAAGGAAAGTCCTCCATCCATGAAAATTTATTTTATTGTAAAATTCTAAACAAGGAAGGCGTGAGAGCACTTTTGGGGTGTCAGGTTTTTTAGGTGTGTGAAACCCTAGGATTAGGTCTCTAGGTTCGGGTGGAGAGATTGAGTGCCGTGAGTGACTGATCACCACCAAACTTCACCCACCACCTTATCATTAGATTATCATTTGGCCTTTTGGAGCATTCGAAAGATTAAAAGAAAGGTCATCAATCAGATCGACAAAGATCAGCCATCGAAGACTCCAGCGAGGAGCTAGCACTCCGGTGGAGCTGGTCGGGACTAGAAGCTCTGTGTGGACTCACCGTAGAGGCCAGACGAGTGTGTGGCTATAGCGCGATGTGAGGGCTTCTTCCTATGATTTTGAATTACGAAGATCATCTACTCACACATAGGTATTGTGTTCTGAACATAAATCGGTTAGCAAATATGATTTGTTGATCGAATGCATTTAAATTTTATTTACATATTAGCATGTCTAGATCCTAAGTAGATTTTATGATATGATCATAGCATGCATAGAATTGATTTTAGATTAATTTTACTTTCATAATAATTTTAATTTAAAAAATATTTTCAAAATGCATGCTTTAAACCCTGCTCAATTTTCTGCAATGATATCAGAGCAAAGGTTGCTCGACATATTTATATGTTAATTAAAAAAATTAAATGCTAGTATATTTGATATGATAGATCTAGATAAATTTATAATCAAGAATGAATAAGCCACCAAGCCATCCGATCATAGGGGATAATTATGGTTTAAAGGCCATCTCCTTCCATTCAATGGAGATCCCTTATGGTGCTAGGGGAGCCATCATGAACTCATTCATTAAGATGAATGGTGAAAAGATTTTATTTATTAAAATGATTTTAATTAAAAATTAAAGATGAATATGTTAGATTGGATCCAAAACTTGATTCATGATTTAATTTTTATTGTGCTTTATTTTCTATTATGAAACTAGCAATAGGTTGCTGTTTATGAAATGAGCTGACCCATTTGTAAAGTGAGTCAACCCATTAAGTGAACAAAAAATAAAAATTTTTCAAAATTTAAAAATTATTTTCAAAATGCCGAACCCTATTCCATCAGTCCAAAACTTAATTAAAAATTAAGTATTATCTTATAGGATCTAGAATTATGAATTAAAGATTCTAAGACTTTTGCATAAGCTATAAGTTAAAGGGTTAGATAAATTAGATCCGTTAATTAGATTAGACCTAAGGTTAGATAAAGAATAAATTTAACTATAGCAATTGATCAAATCTAACTAAATATTGAATTAGATTAGGTCAAGAATACTTTAGAATCAACTTCAATAATTGTAGTTGGTCAAGTCCATGTCTTTAACGAGATTAAGATGGACTTGATTCATAACTAAGCGATCAAGCCTGAAATTACTAGCTTGATCAGATTAAATCTAGTTAACCGATTGGTGTCTAAGGTAAGTTTGGCAATCTAGATCAGTGATTTTTAATTGAAAGCTACTCGCACTGATTTAATCTTTGACGAGTTAATGGCATATCCCTTGCACTGATTTTACTTACCTGGCTGACTTGGTCAATTAGGATTTGATTAGATCACTTGGTGATTCGAGCTGATCCATATCACTAGGAATTAGTTTGATTGATTTCAATCAACATGATTGAATTAGATGCCCATGGATTGAAATTGATCCTAGTCTTCATCTATGGACTTCATGAAGTCAGTGGGAGGATATGACTTGTTGAAGTCAATGGAAGTAAATTGATCCATATCTTTTCTATTCTTAAAATCATAAGTAATCTAAATCCTCTAAATTATTTGATCCTAAAAAATGACTAAGTTATGGGGATAACTGAGCCATAGCCTCCCATTCAGGTGCATAGTAATGAGTCTAATTTTCTAGGTGAACATTGGAGGTGCCTTACATCTAGTGTTCATCTGGATATTGAAATTACTATCCATCATGTGATGATTAGATCGCACTCTCTTAATGATAATTAGGTTAGCCAGAGCTTTTCTTGAGCCTGATCATCATTGGTTTGATGCACCGAACTCAATCATGTTAATGGTTGGACCTAACCAAACCTTTTCAATAGAGGCCATAGCCTACTAAATTATCTTCTGAGGCAAAATTAAATACTAAAAATTATTTTAAAAAAAATTAGTTGTGAACCTACCAGCAGATGCACATGTATTAGCTAGAGCTTTCCTCGGACCCATTTATAGTCAATGTGGATTCCAGTATCCACTAAGGAGTTAGTCTAATTTCTTAAATTGAAGGTAGAGTTTACCAATTCATAAAATTAGTGGGAGGTCCATTAGACTAAAGTCCAAGTCTTTAGGATTAAATAATTTGAGTGCTAATATGGTCTTATATTTTTCTTTCAGATAAATAGAATGGCTAGTGTAAGTCCGCTCCATCACTATTAGACAGTGACAAGCTTATAGAACCTGATTTCAAGAAGTCTAGTATTGACCATAATCAGGCAGACCCAAAGAGGAATTATTCTTTAGACTCGAACAGGCTAATAAGAGACATCAGCAAGTGGTTACTAGGTAAGATTGTTATACGATAATACCTTATAATTTCTTTGTCTATGATAAATCTACCTAGGTATTAGATATCAGGATTCCAATTCACATATGCAATTCATTGCATGGACTTTAAATTGGTAGAAATTTTGAGGATGGCAAAAGATTCTTGAATATTGGGGATGAAAGAAATATTTCAGTCCTAGCATTGAGAACTCTTGAGCTTATTTTCAAAATTAATAATGTCATTTTAAGTGACTATCACGACTGTCCATCTTTTATGATGAACATAATATTTATTAGCCTTTTGGCCTAGGATGGTAATTATTTATCAATAAAAAAAATTATTATAATACCATTATGAATGTGAAGAAAAAATCCTAATTTTTTGAGATTAGGTTCATTCAGATCTGATTGGATCGAGAGGTGTATTTCAAAAATTTTCTCTTAGATCCTAATCAGGTCTGACATTTTCTAGATCTAATTTTATGATTTGATAAAAAAATTAAATTAAATTAAATCTAAATTAATTTTACCTTGATTCTGGGTAATCCAATTACCCATTGATGATCTGCTGAATGCCTGAGGTTCTGGATCTAGCCATGCAAGCGCCTGGCCTCTATCGGTATCCACTCGGACTGGATCTGGAGATCTTCTCCTTCTCTTTCTCTACTCTAAAAATTAGATCTGGATCTGATTTGGAGGATTTTTAAAACTTCTTCTGAAGATCATCCATCCTCTCTGTAGCAGTGCTACCTTCTTCCTTTTTCATCAGCCTTTTCTTGCCTGACTCGCACTAATTTGAAGCCCAACTACCTTGGGCGTGGAGAGGAGAGAGAGGATCAAAAAGGTGGCATGGAGGAGAGAGAGGAGCAGCCATGGGGAGTGGCTAGAAGAGAAGTCTATTAAAATTGGGTGTAGATAGGTCTTTATATAGACCCTGCTGCGCCATGTTGTGCCACATAACCCCGGCCAATCACGTTGCTTCATTTAATCAGATCTAAATCTGATTGGTGGTATGACATCATCTGATCCAATCAGATGAGAGACCCATAGATTCATCCTAAGGTGGTGCCTAAGACTGGTCAAAGTCTATAGGTGAGGGTCACTTAGTTTGAATCCAAGAAGCAACCTGGAGTTCCATCCGTTTGGGACTCCAAGCATCCCTATCCATGGGCGCACGCCATCCTAGGCATGTGCCCCTTCCTTTCCAATTTTCAAAGAGAGGACAAGCCCCTATCTGCTCTTCAATAAGTGCATGACACATGGGCAGATGTCCATGTTAGATATATGTGCCCTAGAAGCTAGAATTGGCTGACACTTATAATACACTTCTAGGGGCAAAATTATAATTTTGACTATAATCAATAAAATGGGTTATTTTCTATCACATATATGTATTTAGTTTCTGTGATACATCCTTTGAGTTAATGGTAATGATAATTCATATTTTCAAGAGTTGAAAATTTAAGACATAAATAATCATTATTAACTCAAAAAATGCTTCCAACCATAGGATCATCACGAGGATGATGATTGATCCGAAAGGTTGGTGTACAATTGCTTCTCTTTAGTAGATAAGTCTCAAGTCTATAGTATGAAAACACCAAAGTGAGTGTACAGGTACTCCTTAGAGAATGAGGGTACCGAGCATGACCACCACTAATAGTCATTAGGAAGTCTACCTTCTCGTCAATGACTGACTCGATGCTGCAGTGGTGTGTCTGGTTCTTTGATCTAAGGTGTATCGGTAGTTCACCTTGAGGGTGTTATAGTTTGACTACACCATAACTCGATCTCCTAGCCATATGGAACCCTAAGGTATATGTTGTCTATAGCATGTTCATTGTAGGAATTGGATTGCATCAAGATGGAATCTGTCTACCTCGGTGGTAGAGGAGCAGCCCTATGATGATTATAAGAATCAAGTCCAAAAGCCCATGGCCATGGTAGAATGAAATAATAGAAAGAGTTTCTATTTAGGATTTCACATCGGACTTGAATTGAATGATTACATCATATGACAGAGACTAGGGTTTGATGAGTTCACCTAAACCCTAATCTGATCGGGGCTCAAGATAGAAGAACTTAATCACACAGGTAGCTGCACCAAGAGGTTCGCATTCAACTCTGATGGGTTGCCACCATATACTGCTAGGTGTCACTGGTGGATTTTGGGAGCAATTAGAATGATTTAGATGATCGATCATTCTAGCTGTTCGAATTAGAAGAGTTCTGATCCATCGAAAGGAGTTTTGATGATGTCGATCATAGAGATCATGACATATCCCATTACTATACAAAACTAAACCTAACTGGGTCACACAAACAAGGGTTTGAATCTGGTGATCATCAATTAAACTAATCCAGTTCAATTGATCTGAATGAGATTCAATTAGGTTCAAGGAAATCATGCTAGCACTCGATTGAACCTAAACGTTCTTCTTTTACTATCATAAATAGTTATCCTGACTGAGCCAAAGGAGTTTGTGCTCGATCAGAGGCCTTCACCTAGTCTAATTGGAGCCTGTCCAGGTTAGAAAAGGGTTGTCTTATTTTGTAAGACAATACCTACCATTTTAGGTCACCTGCCATTTCTCATCCTTTGACTTTGGTCAAAAGTTGACCTTTGACTGGTCAAATGTTGACCATTGACACTTTGACTTCTATCCACATGTCACGCACCTATTGGAGAGTTGGTGGGGGCTTATCCCCCTACTAGAAGCTGGCAAGGAGGAGGGTGCATGCCAAGGGTGGCGTGCGCCCAAGTTTGAGGTGCCCAGGAGTCCCTATTGGACAGGGACTCCATCTCCTTTGGATTTCGATTAGACTCCTCCTAAGAACCAACTTTGACTGATCTTAGGCACCATCTAAGGATGAATCCAAGGGACTCTATTCCCACCAATCAGATTTAGATCTGATTTTACAAAGGATTATGATTGGTTGAGAAGAAGAGGAGTTGGATCACGCATAGTCTATAAATAAGATCCTGCACCCAACTCAAAAATTAAGAATAATTCTCCAAGCCCCAAGGCTGCCTCTCTCCTCCTCCTCCATGCCAAGACCATCTTCTCCCTCTCCTCTCCACGCCCAAAGTAGTTTGGGATCCAAGTTGGTGCTATCCAGATGAGAGAAAGACAATAGAAAGCTTGAAGGCTGCGCTGCTGCAAAAGACAACTGCTGATCTTCGAAAGGTGTTTTGAAGATCCTCCAAATCAGATTCAGATTTGATTTTTGGAGACGTGATAGAGAAGAAGAGGATCTCTAGATCCAGCTCAAGTGGATACCGGTAGAGGCCAGGCACTTGCATGGCTAGATCCAGAACCTTCCACTGCTTACAGGATCATCAATAGGTAATAGGATTACCCTACATCAAGGTAAATTAAATTTGATTTAATTTATCTCTTTTTATTTTAATGATTATCATAATAATAATCAGATCTAAAACATTCCAAATCTGATTCGAATCAAAGAAAATTTTTTTAAAAAAATATCTCTTGATCCAATCAGATTTGAACGAATTTGATCTGAAAAATCAGGATTTTTCTTCAGTCCAAGGGTCAAAGGTCAACGTTTGACCAAAGTCAAAGGACCAGAATTAGTAGGTGATGAAAAATGATAGATGTTGTCTTAAATTTATCTCATAAATTAAGATAATCCTTTTCTGACCTAGACAAGCTCTAGTCGGATCAGGTAAAAGTACCTGAGTGAGCACAAACTCATTTGGCTCAGTCGAGACAACTTTTAATGATAGAAAAAAGAGAATATTAGGTTCAATCATGTGCTAGCATGATTTTTTTGAACCTAATTGAATCTAATTCAAATCAATTGAACTAGGTTAGTCCAATTGATGATATTTAGATCCAAACCCTTGTTTGTGTGACCCAATTAGGTTCAGCTCTGCATGGTAATGGGATATTTCGTGATCTCCATCATCGACATCATCAATACTCTTTTCGATGGATCAGAACTCTTCTGATTCAGACAACTAGAATGATCAATCATCTAAATCATTCTAATTGCTCCCAAAATCCACTAGTGACACCTAGCAGTATATGGTGGCAACCCATCAAAATTGAAGATGAACCTCTTGGTGTAGCTACTTATGTGATAAAGTTCTTCTATCTTGAGCTCCGATCAAATTAGGGTTAAGGTGAACTCGTCAAATCCTAATTTCTATCATATGATTTAATCATTCGATTCAAGTCCGATGTGAAAACCTTAATAGAAACCCTTTCTATTATTTTACTTTCTGCTATGGCCACGGGCTTATGAACTTGATTCTCATGATCATCATAGGGCTGCTCCTCATCCACCAAGGTAGATAGATTCGATCTTAGTGTAATCCAATTCCTACAATGAACATGATATACCCAACATACACCTCAAGGTTCTGAATGGCTAAGAGACCGAGTCAAGGTGTAGTCAAACTATAACACCCTTAAGGTGAACTGCCGATGCACCTTAGGTCAAAGAACCAGACACACCACTACAGCTTCGAGTCAGTCATCGACGAGAAGGTAGACTTCCTTATGACTACTTGAGGTGGTCACGCTCAGTGCCCTCATTCTCTAACGAGTACCTATACTCTCGCTCTAGTGTCTCTACACTATAGACTCAAGACTCATCTACTATAAAGAAGCGATTATACACTAACCTTCCGAATCAATCACCATCCTCATGATGATCCTACGGTCAGAAGCATTTTATAAGTTAATAATGAAAATTCTCGTCTTAAATTTTCAACTCTTGAAAATAAGAATTATCATTACCATTAACTCAAAGGATGTATCATAGACACTAAATACACATATGTGATAGAAAATAACCTATTTTATTATTTATAGTTAAAATTATAATTTTGCCCCTAGAAGTGTATTATAAGTGTCAACCAATTCTGACTTCTAGGGCACACATATCTAACAAACTCTCACTTGACATAAAGCTAATTAGCTACAAATCTAAGTCCCATCTTCTCAAGGTGGGCTTCGATCTTCTGTAGGCCCAACGACTTTGTAAGCGGATCTACCGCATTATCTGCGGAGTCGACTCTCTTGACCTTGACGTAACCTTTCTCAAGATAATCGCGGATGAGGTGGTATCGCCGCTCGATGTGCTTGGATTTCTGGTGAGACCTCGCTCCTTAGCAAGGGCTATGGCGCCATTGTTGTCGCAGTACAGAGGAATGGCATCTGATGGCATTCACTCCAATTTCTGCATGGCAAACTTCTTATGCACCAGAATGCTTCCTTTCGCAGCCTTCTGATGCATGCAGCGATATATTCTGCTTCCATGGTGGAATCTGCTATCACTATCTTGCTTGGAACTTTTCCAACTGACAGCTCCACCATTGCACACAAACAGACTTCCAGATGTCGACTTTCGATCATCTACATCGGACATGAAATCCGAGTCTGTATATCCCTGGACTTGGAGTTCTCCATTACCAAAGACCAACATCATATCCTTAGTTCTTCTCAAGTACTTAAGGATACATTTCACAGAAGTCCAGTGTTCTTCACCTGGATTTGACTGATATCTGCTTGTGACACTCACAGCATGGGCTATATCAGGTCGTGTACATAGCATGGCATACATGAGGCTCCCTATTGCAGAAGCATAAGGGATCTTGCTCATGCATTCTATTTTCTCAGGTGTGCTAGGGCACATCTCTTGGAAAGATGAATACCATGTCTGAAGGGTATTAATCCCCTCTTAGAGTTTTCCATACTAAACCTCTTTAGTACTTCCTCTATGTACATCTTCTGTGAAAGTCCTAGCATCCTATTCGGTCTATCCCTATAGACCTTAATTCCTAGAATAAAGGATGCTTCACCTAGGTCTTTCATGGAGAATTCCTTGGACAACCATATTTTGACTGTTGTCAACATGGGAATATCATTCCCAATAAGGAGGATGTCATCCACGTACAATACGAGGAAGACAACAGCGCTCCCACTGATCTTTTTGAAGACACACGGTTCCTCTTCATTTTTGATGAAACCAAATATTTTGATCACATCATTGAAATGAGTGTTCCAGCTCCGAGATGCTTGCTTAAGTCCATATATGGACCTTTGCAGCTTGCAAACCTTGTGATCAGTATCACTGGATGTGAAACCTAGCGGCTGTTCCATATAGATATCTTCCTCAAGATATCCATTTAGGAATGCCGTTTTCACGTCCATTTGCCATATTTCATAATCGAAATAGGCTGCAACAGCAAGCAATGTGCGGATGGATTTTAGCATAGCTACTGGGGAAAAGGTATCCTGATAGTCAATGCCTTCGCGTTGACTATAACCTTTTGCCACTAAGTCTAGCCTTGAATGTCTCCACATTCCCATCTGCACCAATCTTTCTCTTGAAGATCCATTTACACCCAATAGGTACTATACCTTCTGGTGGATCTACCAAGGTCCAGACTTGGTTTGAGTGCATCGAGTCAATTTCTGACTTCATTGCCTCTAACCATTTCTCGGAGTCGATATCTGATATCGCCTCGTTGTAGGTTTTGGGATCATCACCATGAGCACCATTACCTATGAGGAACATTTTCTCTACATCCTCTGAAATAATACCTAAGTATCTTTCAGGGGGATGGAAAACTCTTTTCGATCTACGAGGTGGAGGAGGTAGTGTTCTTATTGGCTCAACCTGATTTGGTTCCATTTGGTCCTTAGCTCGTTGCTCTTGTGAGACTTTCTCATCGAGCTTAATCTGCTTTCCAATGCCGCCATCTTGAATAAACTATTTTTTAAGAAAAATGGCATGTCGACTCACAATCATATTGTGATCTTCTGGAATGTCGAAATAATATCTTAATGACTCTTTAGGATATCCTATGAATCGAGCTCTAAAGGACCTAAAGTCTAACTTGTCCGCTTGTTGTCTTTTGACATAAGCTGGACAACCCTAAATTCTAAGATGACTCAGACTTGGTTTCTTACCATGCCATATCTCATACGGTGTGGTAGGAACAATTTTAGGAGGAACCCTATTTAGTAAGTATATTGTAGTTAACAAACAGTATCCTTAAAGAAAATTAGGGAGGTCTGTGTAGCTCATCATAGATCGGACCATATCTTATAGGGTCCGATTCCTTCATTCTGAAACTCCATTGAGTTGAGGTGTTTCTAGTGGAGTCCATTGAGAGACTATGCCATTTTTCTTGAGATAGTCTAGAAATTCTCGACTAAGGTATTCACCTCCTCGATCTGATCGAAGAATCTTAATGAGTTTTCTAGTTTGCTTTTCTACTTCATGTCTGAACTCCTTAAACTTTTCAAAGACTTCAGACTTGTATTTCATAAGATACACATACCCATACCTAGATAAATCATCGGTAAAGGTTATGAAGTAGACTAAGTTGCCTCTAGCCGGCACATCAAATGGACCGTACACATCAGTATGTACTAGGACAAGAAGATCCGTGGCCCTTTTCCCATGTCCTACAAAAGGGAGCTTAGTCATTTTTCCATGAAGATAGGATTCACAAATTGGATATGACTCAAAAGTCAACGGACTCAATAGCCCAATTTTCTCCAACTTGTTAACCCTATCTTCTGCTATATTACCTAATCTTAGGTGCCATAGATACCTATCATTATGACTATCCCCAGGACATTTTGATTTTATGGCATTTACATTTTACTCAAAATTAAAAATAGATACATCAACATGTAACTGATAAAGACCATTAATAAGGAAACCACTTGTAATTTTACTAATTACATAGCCTTCTAATGCAAGGCAAGAAATAGAAATCAAATTTTGGCTTGCTGCAGGCACATAATGACAGACTTTTAATACTAAGTCTAAACCAGATGGTAGTCGAAGAGGGTATGTTCCCACGGCCACGGCAGCAACTCTTGCTCCATTTTTTATTTGCAGGATCATCTCACCATCCCTCAACCTCCTGCTATCCTCAAGATCCTACATAGAAGTGCATAAGTGAGCACTAGAACCAGAGTCAAGCACCCAACTGGATGCAGAAGAAATCATAAGGTTAGACTCAATAACGAGTATACCTCCAGAAGGACCTACCTCCTTCTTCTTTAGGGTGGCCAGGTAAGTAGGGTAGTTCCGCTTTCAGTGGCCATCATTGTTGCAATAAAAATACTTTTTTTTGTCAGCAGCCTTCTTCTTCAGCTCTGCCTTTTTCTTCTTTCCTCCTTCCACCTTCTGCTTTTTCACAGACTTCTTCTTCTTTCCAAAAGACTTTCTCTTGGAAGAAGTCTGTTCCATAGCAAGTACTGAGCCTTTAGAATATTTCATGGAAAGCTCAGCATGTTCATAAGTTTGGCCAAGGAATTTTGAAGTTTATGCATATGGTAGTTCATAATAAACTACCCATATGCATCAGTCAAGGATTGCAGAATTATATCATTCTGCAGATCTAAGTCCAACCTCACTCTGAGCTTCTCAAGCTCTTCCATGTCCTTGATCATCATCAGACAATGATCTTGGACTGACTGCCCATCATGCATCTTAGTCTTGAACAGTCATTTAGTGACTTGATACGTGGCTGCATGACTCTATTCACCAAACATCTCCTATAGGTGAGCCAACATTTAGCGAGCAGTGCTGATATCTTCATGTTGGTGCTGAAGTTCATCATACATCGAGCCCAACATGTAGTATCTGACTTTGTTATCATCATTTGTCTACTTATCTAGAGACGCTCTCTGCTCAGCGGATGGATGAGCTGGTAAGGTGGGAGGGTCCTGATCCAATACATGAGTTAACTTCTCGGAATCCAAAATGATTTTGAAGTTTCAGAGCCAATTCTTATAATTTGGTCTCTATGGGTGTCCAGAATTCATGCTAGTGGGTTGGATGCAGACATTTTTCTGTAGAGAGTCAAAGTTTTTAGTTAGATATTATAATTAAAACTTAACCAATTTATTTAAAAATTTTTATTTTTAAATAAATTAGCTTCCACTATTTTCTTGGATCCCTACACTCTCTCTGTAGAGATACAAAAATCTCTATGATTACTGATTTTTAGTGGGTGGTGCAGTCCCATCGACTGACTCATCATCTCACCTAACAGTTATTGGTGATGGGTTAGCCAATGAGTGAACAACTCTTATTCAATGATTCTCTAATCATGATGCATCCAATCTTGATCTCTAATTCATGAATCTCACCATGTTCGAAATATTGATCCACTCCTTAATTAAGTCAGACCCATCATTTGCACAGAATATTGAGCCCAATCCATCCTCCAGCCTGTAGCATCCAATGCCTAATAGACATGGTTGCATCTTTTTGATGCAACTGAGCCACTGTAACTAGCCGAGAACAATCAACCCCGGGAAGGGCCCGCACATCTACAATGGTGGAAGACCTTAGACTTAATCTTTTCTTAGGGAGATTTGATTTAGATCTCATTCAACTAGACTTGATATAGTCATAACTATTATGACTAACCTAGTGGCATGGGTTAGCTCGGATTATTGGCCACCTCAAATCAGAGCTGAGTCAACAAACATGGCCAAGTAAGTGAGACCAGTGGAAGGGATATGCCATTAACTCGACAAGAACGCATTCGAGTCGAGTAGCTTTCAATTAAAAACCAATTGATCGTATTTGCCAAACTTACCTTAGACACTAAATTGTTGAGCTAGAACCAATCGGGTTAGCCTACAATCCAGACTCTAACCACTGAGCCTAATTAGGTCTTAGCTTGATCGATCACTCACGTGACTCGATCTTGACCCAGACTTAATCCTATTAGGCTGGTCAATTTAAGCATTGTTGATCTTATCTAACCAACTCTTGATTTGGTTTGATTAACCGCTAGACCTAATTGAGCTACACAAGCCCGAACCCAATTTTATGAACATGTCTTAGATCTAAAAATTATCAATTTTAGATCTAATATATTTTATATTCTTAATTCTTAATTAAGTTTAGGATTCAAAAATAAAACATGCAAATAAGATCCTAGGGTTTCAGGATCTAGGGTTTTGCAGAAGTAAGTTTTCAACTTTTGATTAAGGACGAATGCGCAGCACCCCTACACATCATAAGAACACCCCATCGAATGGGAGGAGAGGGTCTTTAAGTCCTACTTTATTCTTATGATCGGACGGCCAAGGAGAATGCCTTAATCAAAAATACAACTAATCTACAAAAACTAATTAGATCTAAGCATATATCACATATAAGGAAATTGATCTAATTAAAACATGTTTTGCATACATCTCATGTATCATGCATGCATGTTTTTTACATCTAAATTATCTCATAATCATCTAAAAAAATAAGTTTAAATTTGATCTTATCAAATAAAATTTAATCTAGACCCTATTGTAGAACTATTCTACAACTAGTCTAAACATGCAACTATCATATCTCATATGGACAAATTAAATTAAATTTATTTTCTATTTTTAGATCTAATTATAATATTTATAAGATTAGAAAAGAGTAAATAAATAGTTTTAAAAATTATATTTAATTAAATAAAAATTATGATTATACTAGACTACACATAGAATAATTCTATTCCTAGTCTAGTTATGTATCTCATACATATTAGATCTAGATTAATTAATTTTAATTTTTTAATTTTTTAATTTTAGATCTAATCACATCTCATATGATATCTAAAATCATAAATTTATTATATTAAATTAGATATAAATAAATTTTATAAGAACCTGGCTCTGATACCAGTTGAAGAAAAAATTCTGATTTTTCAGGGTCAGGTTCGTTCAGATCTGATTAGATCGAGAGGCGTATTTCAAAAATTATCTCTTAGATCGTAATCAGATATGACATTTTATAGATCTAATTTTATTATCTGATAAGAAAATTAAATTAAATTAAATCTAAATAAATTTTACCTTGATTATGGGTAATCTAATTACCCATTGATGATCTGCTGAATGCCTGAGGTTCTGGATCTAGCCATGCAAGTGCCTGGCCTCTACCAGTATCCACTCGGGTTGGATCTGAAGATCTTCTCCTTCTCTTTCTTTACTCCAAAAATTAGATTTGAATCTGATTTGGAGGATCTTCAAAACTTCTTTTGAAGATCACCCATCGTCTCTGCAGCAGTGCTGCCTTCTTCCTTTTTCATCAGCCTTTTCTTGCCTGACTCGCACTAATCTGAAGCCCAACTGCCTTGGGCGTGGAGAGGATAGAGAGGATCAGAAAGGTGGCATGAAGGAGAGAGAGGAGTAGCCTTGGGGTGTGGCTAGGAGAGAAGCCTATTAAAAGTGGGCGCAGATAGGTCTTTATATAGATCCTGCTGTGCCATGCAGTGCCACATAACCCCGGCCAATCATATTGCTTCATTTAATCAGATCTAAATCTAATTGCTGGGATGATATCACCTAATCCAATCAGATGAGGAACCCACAAATTTATCCTAAGGTGGTGCCTAAGATTGGTCAAAGTCTATAGGTGAGGGTCACCTAGTTTGAATCCAAGAAGCAACTTGGAGTCCCATCCGTATAGGACTCCAGGCATCCCTATCCATGGGCGCACGCCATCCTAGGCATGCACCCCTTCCTTTCTAATTTTTAGAGAGGGGACAAGCCCCTATCTGCTCTCCAATAAGTGCATGACACATGGGTAGATGTCCAAGGGTCAAAGGTCAATGTTTGACCAAAGTCAAAGGACAAGAATTAGCAGGTGATGGAAAATGGCAGGTGTTGTTTTAAATTTATCTCATAAATTAAGACAACCCTTTTCTAACCTAGACAAGCTTCAATCAGATCAGGTAAAGGTACCTGAGTGAGCACAAACTCATTTGGCCCAGTCAAGACAACTTTTAATTATAGAAAAAGGAGAATATTAGGTTCAATCATGTGCTAGCACAATATCCTTGAACCTAATTGAATCTAATTCAAATCAATTAAACTAGGTTAGTCCAATTGATGATATCCAGATCCAAACCCTTGTTTGTGTGATCCAGTTAGGTTCAGCTCTGTATGATAATGGAATATGTCGTGATCTCCATCATCGACATTATCGAAACTTCTTTTGATGGATCAGAACTCTTTTGATTTAGACAACTAGAATGATCGATCATCTAAATCATTCTAATTGCTCCCAAAATCCACCAGTGACACCTGGCAGTATATGGTGCCAACCCATCAAAACTGAAGATGACCCTCTCAGTGCAGCTACTTGTGTGATAAAGTTCTTCTATCTTGAGCTCCGATCAGATTAGGGTTAATGTGAACTCATCAAACCCTAATTTCTATCATATGATTTAATCATTCGATTCAAGTTTGATGTGAAAATCTTAATAGAAACTCTTTCTATTATTTCACTCTCTACCATGGCCATGGGCTTATGGACTTGATTCTCATGATCATCATAGGGCTGCTCCTCATCCACCAAGGTAGATAGATTCCATCTTGGTATAATCCAATTCCTACAATGAACATGCTATAGCCGACATATACCTCAGGATTCCGAACGGCTAGAAGATCGAGTCATGGTGTAGTCAAACTATAACACCCTCTAGGTGAACTGTCGATGCACCTCAGGTCAAAGAACCAAATACACCACTGCAGCTTTGAGTCAGTCATCGACGTGAAGGTAGACTTTCTTATGACTACTTGAGGTGGTCACGCTCAGTGCCCTCATTCTCTAACGAGTATTTGTACTCTTGCTCTGGTATCTCTACACCATAGACTCAAGACTCATCTACTATAAAGAAGTGATTGTATACTAACCTTCCGGATCAATCACCATCCTCATGATGATCCTACGGTCAGGAGCATTTTATGAGTTAATAATGAAAATTCTTGTCTTAAATTTTTAACTCTTGAAAATAAGAATTATCATTATCATTAACTCAAAGAATGTATCACAGACACTAAATACACATATGTGATAAAAAATAATCTATTTTATTATTTATAATCAAAATTATAATTTTGCCCCTAGAAGTGTATTACAAGTGTCAGCCAATTTTGGCTTCTAGGGCACACATATCTAACAGATTGATGCTATAATAATGCAAAGATAATTAAGAAATAATATTTATATATTATCATAGCCTATTAGTGTAATGTACACCAAATAAATATCCAAAATTAGATAATGTCATCGATGCCTATCTTTGGCATTGTCGGCTTGGTCATATAAACAAGAATAGGATAAATAGGCTAATCGAGAAAGGTATCCCTAACATTGATGATTCTAAATTATTGAATACCTATGAATCTTGCCTTCTTGGTAAAATGATCAAATCATCTTTTACTGGAAAGGGTGAGCGGGCCACTGAACTTCTGGGCCTAGTACAAACTGATGTATGTGGACCTATGAACATATGTGTTAGAGGTGGGTTCAACTACTTCATTACATTTACTGATGATCTATCAAGGTATGGGTGCATCTATCTTATGAAGAGTAAATCCGATTTATTTGACATGTTCAAATGATATAGCAATGAGGTAGAAAAATAACTTGAGAAGAGTATTAAAACTCTTTATTCAGATCGAGAAGGTGAATATCTTTTTAATAAGTTTTTGACATATCTAGGAGAGAATAGGATTCTTTCTCAATATACCCCTCTTGGAATACTATAGCATAATGGTGTATCTGAAAGGAGGAACTGAATCCTATTGAACATGGTTCGATCCATGATGGGGTTTGCGAGTCTGCTAATTTCTTTTTAGGGTTATGCACTTGAGACTGCTTGTTATGTTTTGAATAATATTTCGAGCAAGTTTGTAGCAAAGACTCCATATGAGATATGGACTGGATGTAGGTCGATGCTCTCTCACCTTAGGGTTTGGGAGTGTCTAGCTTATGTATAATGGTTGCAGCCAGAAAAGCTTGGACTTAGGTTCGATAAATACTTGTCTATAGGATACCCCAAGAAAACTAGGGGTTGTTATTTTTACCTTACTGAAGAGCAAAAGGTGTTCGTTGGCAATAGGACAGTCTTTTTGGAAAAGAAGTTCCTTATGGAAGGAACAGCTATCTTTAATATTGAGCTTAGTGAAGTTCGATAGGTGGAAGAATCGACACATTTTAGTGAACCTATAGAACTAGATTTGATAAGATCAAATCTAGAGCCCATTGTACAGTCATTCTTGAGGAGATTCGATAGAGTACTATGCCAATTAGACAAATATTATAGTTTTTTGGTCTATGATGGTGATCCTATTGAACTCGATAAGAACAATGAGGATCCAATCACCTACATGGATGCCATGTAAAGGTCCAACTCTGATAAGTGGCTAGAAGCCATGAAGTTTGAAATGGAGTTCAAGAAAGTCAACAGTGTATGAACACTTGTTGATAAAACTCATTAGATGTAAGTGAATTTTTAAAAAGAAAAGAGGCCAGATGGAAAGGTGGAGATTTATAAAGCTCATTTGGTTGCCAAGGGATATAGTCAACATTATGGTATTGACTATGATGAGATATTTTTTGGTGGCAATGCTCAAGTCCATTTGAATTATTCTTATGAGATCTGACAAATGGATGTAAAGATGATTTTTCTAAATGGAGAGCTAGACGAAGAGGTGTATATGATACAACTTAAGGGTTTCACATCCACAGACGAGTCCAAGGTGTGCAAGTTTCAGAGATCCATTTATGGATTGAAGCAAGAATCTCAGAGTTGGAACATGCATTTTGATAAGATGACAAAACATATGGCTTCATTAAAAATGGAGAGAAACTCTGTGTGTACAAATGGGCTAATGGTTTTATAGCCAAATTTCTTGTTTTATATGTGAATGATATTCTCTTAATCGAAAATGACATCCTTGCATTACAGAGAATAAAGATTTGGCTGTTGTCTCAATTCTCTATGAAAGATTTAGAAGAAACTTCCTACATTCTTTGGATGAGGATCTATAGGAATAGATTTAAAAGGTTGCTTGGGTTGTCCCAGTCTACATACATTAATACCATGCTAAAGTGGTTTAGCATGATGAATTTCAAGAAAGGCTATCTTTCGATAGGCCATAAAATTTCTCTCTCAAAGAGGGATTGTCTGATAACTCCTTAAGAGAGAGAGCATATGAATAGAATATTACATGCTTCGATAGTGAAATCTATTATGTACGCCATGACGTGTAGGAGATCAGACATGGCATACTCACTAGGGATAGTGAGTAGATACCAGTCTACTCCAGATGAGAATCACTGGATGGTTGTAAAGACAATCCTAAATTATTTGAAAAATACCAAGGACCAGTGGCTCATCTATGGAGATGATCATGATGACAGTAAGAGTGTGTCAGATTATATGTTTATCCTGAATGGTAGAGCGATCTGCTGAAAAAGTTTCAAGCGGTAAACTATGATCGATTCTATGTGTGAGGCAGAGTATGTCACGGTATCCAATGCTGCAAAGGAAGCTATATGGCTGTAAAAATTCATCAGCAAGCTAGGAGTGGCACCCTCCTTGGATTATCTAGTTCTTCTTTACTGTGACAGCACTAGAGCCATAGCTCAAGCAAAAAAGTCGAAGGCACATCAGCACACCAAGCATATTCTATATTGCTACCATCTTATACGAGATATTGTGGAATGAGATGATGTTGACTTTAGAAGATCGATGGAAAGGAGAACATGGCCGACCCATTAACTAAAGCCATCGAAATCAAAGAGTTCGATAATCACAAATGAAAGATGGGTATTCGATACTGTTCTAATTGGCTTTAGTCTAAGTGGGAGTTTATTGGGTATTGTATCCTTAAAGCCAATCATCTAGGTTGTAGATGGTTGAGTAGATTATAAAATATAATTGAATTATAAATAAATAAAATTTTTTTTGGCATTTCATCACTTTTATGCATCTTTCTATAATGAGCTCTTCTATGATGAAGTTCTTAGGACTATTTAGACTCGATAAAAAAAAATTATCATTTAGTTCTTAAACCTGATCACAACCAAATGATACGTTGTTACCTAGGATGACAACATTTATCGAGTGTAAATCATTGTGTGCCATATAGGTTGGTTGTCCTCTTAATCAAGGAGTATGGAGATACAGATATGGCATGTAGGTGAAATATATGGATACATTTCACTGATCGTGATCCAAGTACGAAGCTTTCTATTGTCAAGAGTTTCTCGTGAGAGATATGGGTATAAGTGTCCCTTAGACCTGAGATCACCATGGTGACTTACAAGCAACTCACTACACTTTGATACCAGACTACCTAAATTTTTAATTCAATGATGGAAGGTAAGATGCAGTCAAGTACTTGTTTAGTCGGTGTGTGAGTCAAGATGGGATTGCCCCTCCAAGTATTTGAGCATATGCATCACTATATTTCAATGTAGCAAAACCTCGATGGAGGTGGTCCATTCAATGGATACTAAATTTTAAAATACAATGTAGATTTTTAGGATTAACAATAAACCTTAGATTATCCTTTAAGCTTTGAGGTCAAGAGGATGAATTATATGGTAACCATATGCCATAGGTTTGTCGATGTTGCGTTACGACTATTCGACCTATTCGGATGTTGGATACCATTGCTAGATGGTTATATCGAATGGTAAAAAAAATTAGATCCTGTGCTATTGACTTAGGGTTTGAACCTATGGGGTCACGCACAATAGGAGTTCCTACTTGATTTGATGGCTGATCAAGAGTCCCAATGGTCTGAGACTCTATGGTCAAGAGTTCCACTAAACTGGGATTCTATAACTAGGAGTCCTACTAGACTGAAACTCTATCTTTGTGGATCCTACTGGACTGAAACTCTGAATCCAACTTGTCTAGAACTCTATGATGAAGAGTTTTACTAGTTTGAAACTCTATGATCATGAGTTTCATTCATTTGGGATACTTCGATCAAGAGTCCCACTCATTTGGGACTCATCGATAAAGAGTTTCATGTAGATGAGACACTATTATCCAGTCACCCACCCTACTAGGACTCTGATATATTTGAAGGATTAATTAGCAATTAAATTATCGATTAGCTTAATTTGATTGAGCGATGAGGATTCAATCAAATCTAATTGGATTTGACTCGACCAAGTCATGAGATGACCTAATCGCTAAGGAAGATTCAATCCTGATTTGATTAGGATCTGGACATAATTAATTTCTAATTTGATTAAGAATTTATTAGGTTGAGTCAAGCCTAATTTTATTAGGTTTTACCTAGTCTAATTAAATCTAAAATTTGGTTTGGTTGAAATCAATTTAGACCAATTCGAAGCAAGTCTAAACTTTGAATTCAAATTCTCCCTACGCCACACTTTGACCCATGCCTGCCTCTCTCATGCAAATTCAAAATTTGCATGAGAGTTTCCCATGCCTAGATGGGTTCTATGCCCCCCTCTTTTCTCTCTTTGACTTGGTCCAAGTGTTGGACCAGTTCAAACCAAGTTGAATTTTGAATTCAACTTATTTGATTTTTTGGTTAAAACCTCCGAACCCTTTGATCCTTATCCACACCCCATGCACATTAGCTTCTCACACAAATTTCTTTGTGCATTCTCAGAGTGTGGGCACATAGAAGGAGGGTCCTTTTGTGTGTCAATCACCTTGGAGTGGGTGCTAGAGGAGGATAAGGCTTCCACTTGAATTTTGAATTCAAGTGGAAACCTCTTAACCTCTTATCTTTTCCACATGCAATATCCATTGATAAGCACCCATTTAAAATGTGTTTTGAGTGGGGCATGCATGGATTTGCATGAATAATCTGAGAGGGGCATGGAAAGGTTTCTTAGAGAGAGAAAAGATAGAAGGGGGCACAAGTTTTGGGTGTGAAAAAGTCCAGGGCGAGGGTGTGTCTTCCTACACAAACTTCTATGTCTCACGCCACCTAATTTTTTCTTTTCTTTTGAATGCCCACTTTAGATATAATCTAAGTGGGGTTTCTATAGAAAGGAAAGTCCTCTATCCATAAAAATTTGTTTCATAATAAAATATCAAATAGGAAAGGCGTGAGAGCATTTTTGGGATGTCAGGGTTTTTAGATGTGTGGAATCCTAGGATTAGGTCTTTGGGTTCAGGTGGAGAGATTGAGCATTGTGAGTCCCCGATCACCATCAAACTTCACCCACCACCTCATCATCCTTCGTAGATTATCTTCTAGCCTTCTAGAGCATCTAAGAGATCAGGAGAAAGGTTGTCAATTAGATCAATGAAGATCAGCCATCGAAGGCTTTAGCGAGGAGCTAGCACTCCGATGAAGCTTATCAAGATCAGGAGCTTTGTGTGGACTCATCATAGAGGCCGAACGAGTGTGTGGCTATAGCATGATGTGAGGACTTCTTCATGTGGTTTTGAATTATGGAGATCATCTACCCGCACATAGGTATTGTTTCGACTATAAGTCGATCAACAAATGTGATTTGCTGATCGAATGTATTTAAATTTTAATTATATATTAGTATGTCTAGATCCTGAGTAGAATTTTATGATATGATCATAGCATGTGTAGAATTAATTTTAGATTAATTTTGCTTTGGCTATAATTTTAATTTAAAAAATATTTTTGAAATGCATGCTTTAAACCCTGTCCAATTTTCTTCAGAAGTTTGCCGCAGAGCTTGGAGTGATGCCATCAGATGTCATTCCTTTGTACTATGATAATAATAGCACTATAGCCCTAGCTAAGGAGCTGAAGTCTTATTAGAAGTCTAAGCATATCGAATAGCGGTATCACCTCATCTACGATTACCTCGAGAAAGGATACGTCGAGATCAAGAGAGTCGATACCGCAGATAATGCGGCTGACCCACTGACAAAGTTGTTGAGCCAACAGAAGATCAAAGCCCATCTTGAGAAGATAGGACTTAGATTTGTAGCCAATTGGCTTTAGATCAAGTGAGAGTTTATTAGATGTGTGCCTTAGAAGCCAAATTGATGGATACTTTGTAAAATACTTTCTAGAAGTATTTTTATAATTTTGATTTAAATTTAATAAATAGATTATTTTCTATCATATTGTGTATTTAAAGTGTCTATGATACATCCATTTAAATGAATATGATAACATATATTCTCAAGAGTTGAGAATTTAAGACATGTGTTATCATAATTAACTCATAAACTGCTTCCGATCATTGGATCATCATGAGGATGGTGATCAATTTGAAAGATTAGTATATTTTCTCTTTCTTAGGATAGATGAATCTTGAGTTTACGATGTGAAGATACCGAGAGTATAGATTCTTGTTAAGAACAAGAAAACTGAGCATAACCACCTCGAGCAGTTATAAGGGAGTCTACTTTCTCATCGATGATTAGCTCGATGCTGTAGTTGTATGTCTAGTTCTTTGATCTGAAGTGCATCAATAGTTCACCTTTAGTGTGTTATAGTTTGACTACACCATAACTCTATCTCCTAGCCATTTGGAATCTTGAGGTGTATGTTAGCTATAGCATATTTATTGTAGAAATTGGATTGCACCAATAAGGGACTTATCAACCTCGATATAGGAGTAATCCTATAATGATCATGAGATCGAGTCCTTAAGCCCATGGCCATGGTAATATGAACTAATAGCAAGGAGTTTCTATTAGGGTTCATATTAGACTCAAATCAAATGATTCATTCATATGATGGGTGTTAGGTCTGACAAGTTCACCTTGACCTTGATCCTGTTGGGGCTCATGATAGAAGAATCCAATCACATAGATAGCTACACAGAGAGATTTATGATCGGTTCTGATGGATTAGTATCACATACTACTAGGTATCATTGATGGATTTTGGGATCAATTAGAATTATCTTGATGATTGATGATTCTAATTGAGTGAATCAAAAGAGTTTTGGTCCATCAAAAGATGTTTCCATGATGTCGATCATAGAGATTGTGACATGTCCTATTATCATATAGAACTAAACTTAACTAGGTCATACAGATAAAGTTTGGATCTAGATGTCATCAATTAGGCTAATTTAGTTTGATTGATTTGGATTAGATCCAATCAGATTTATGAAAATCATGCTAGCACACGATTGAGCCTAACTTTCTCCTTCTGTCGTCTTTCTAGTTTATCTTTATTGAAATCTAGTGCCTCGAGATTCGATCCATAATAAGCCAAAAATGAAATTCAAGAGCCATGAGAAAGATCAGCCAACATATAGTCAGGCTCGCTTGGATATGCAGCCAAGCTAGCTTGGGATAAGATTGAGCAAGCTCAACATGGATTCAAGCTAACTCTCATAGGTGGATAAAAAGCAGTGCTCGAGTGAAATGCAGTCGAGCCAGCTTAGCTTCTGATGGAGCTGGCTTGATGGAGGAGAACAGCATGATGGCGAACAACGCATAGGCATGCAAGCGAAAGTCTTTTCATGAGATCTACAGCCCCTAACTCATGGACCAGGTCTATTCATGGGGTCTATGGAGCTATTGTGCTATCCAACGGCTAGGAGAGCACATGGGAGCCAATCGGATGGCTATTGATATGATTAGGGCTTATAAGATGGCCTGATGACCTAAGAAGTCAGGAGTCTTGGAAAAAATAGCTCTCAGACAGTGTAGAGATAAGGCAGGAAGCATTGGAGTGCTACAGTAGCACTACTTTGGAGGCATGGGGCCTGAGAGAGACTCAACGATGTAGTAGCCGAGGAGGGTATCTCAGTAGAGAGTGTTAGGAGCATCTCAGGGAGACCTGTACCCAATCTTAGGGAGAGCCAGGAGGTCTCAGGAAGTGTTAGGAGCATCAAGGAGGCCAAAAGTGTCCTAAAATGGTGGGGTTGCCTAAGGATAGAGGCTGGGGCTTGATGTAGGGGCTAAGAGGATCATAGAGTATCCAGGGATGTTGAGGATCCTGGACTTGTAGATCTATGAGTTGGATCTTCATGGGATTATTATGAGAGCATTGTATAGGTAAGTGCATCTAGATTGAGAGAGAGGGTTGGTGAGTTGAGATTGTATTTCCTCTATTGTTCTTTTTCGGTAGTGAAGCATTGCATGTCCTATGGATGTAGGCACTTGGGCCAAACCACGTATATGATTATGTTCGTTTATCTTCTTCCATCTTTTCATAGCAACAGGTGGTGCCATATCTTCTACAAGTGATCTTGGATAGCTGATCCATGTTCTACAGTTGGTGGATCAACCCTAACAATGGTATCGAAGCTAGAAGGAGTCAGGTTATACCAGGGGTTGCTGCGGTGGTGATCAAGTTAGACAAAGGGCACAATCAAGGTGGATGCTCTCACATACAAGAAGAAGCTAGATGGAGCTCTAGCTAGAGATGGATCGGGCATGAGACTTGGTTTAGGATCGAGCGGCCTGACTCGACTTCCATGTCAGGCAGTAGCCCTAGGACATGGGAGCAGTGTCATACAAGAAGCTCCTAGGTTTAAGATGGAGCCAACTATCGAGTCGAGGTGAAGATTGTTGGAATCTAGCACCTCAAGATTTGATCCATAATAAGCCAAGAATGAGATTCAAGAGCCATAAGAAACATTAACCAACATACAGTCAGGCTAGCTCGGATGCACAACTGAGCCAGCTCAGGATGAGATTCGAGCTGGCTCGAGGCAGATTCGAGCCAGCTCTCTTAGGCAGACAAAAAGCAGTGCTCGGATGAAACACAGTCAAGCCATGAAGTTGGCTCGATGGAGGTGAACGACATGATGGCAAACAGTGCATGGGCATGCGAGCAAAAGTCTTTTCACAGGGTCTATGGCCCATAACTCATGGATCAGGTCTATTCATGGGGTCAATGGTGCTGCTATGCTATCCAGTGGCTAGGAGAGCATATGGGAGCTGATCTAATGGCTATTGAAATGATTAGGACTTATAAGAAGGCCTGACAACCTAAGGAGTTGGAAGTCTCAGAAAAAACTCTCAAGCAGCATAGAGACAAGGCAAGAGCACTGGAGTGCTGCAGTAGTGCTACCCTGGAGGCACGGAGGCTGAGAGAGGCTTGACGGTGTAGCAGTCGAGGAGGGTATCTCAGCAGAGAGTGTCAGGGGCATCTCAAGGAGACCTGCACCCAATCTCAAGAGAGCCAGGAGGTCTCAGGGAGCACCAAGAGCATCAAGAAAGCCTAGAGTGTCCTAGAATGGTGGGATTGCCTAGGGATAGAGGCTAGGGCTTGATGTAGGGGTTGAGAGGATCATAGAGTGTCCAGGGATATCGAGAACCCTAGACTGGTAGATCTATAAGGAGGATGTTCTTGAGATTATTATGAGAGCATTGTATGGAGAATGCTTCAAGATTGAGCGAGAGGGTTAGTGAGTTGAGATTTGATAAGCATCGTAAATTTATCAATAAAAGTATTAATTTATTAATTAATTTATATTAATTTTTAAGAATTATCAATCAATTTATATATAATTTTTGAAAAATTCATATTTTTATTAATTAAAAAAAATAATTAAAAAATAAAAATTAAAAAAAAAAATTAAAATATAAAATTTTATTATCAATAGAAAGAGCTCATTTTTTTGATCACAATGAAATAAATTTCAAGTAAAACAGAGCTAAAATGGAAAAGATATGAATTTTTAAAATTATAAAATAAATAAAAATTAAATAAAAAAGAAAATGGCTCAGCCGGCTCCGCAAGCCGAGCCACCAAGCCAAGCCAAGCCATCAAAGCTGACTCATCCATTGAAGCCATCAGCCAGTCCACGATCCAGGCATGGACCGCCAGCTCAGCAAAATCCGGCGAATCAGAGCTTGCCACGTGGTGGACCTAGACCCCTAAAGGGTCTACAGAAATTCATCGCGGCTCACAAGGTTAATTTAGTCTTTTTGCTCGGGCAACAGAAGTGCTGTTTGGCCATGGTGTGCGGTGCGGTCGGTCTACGCGGTCCATGGGAACAGTGATTGCACAATCGAACGGATGTGGTTGTTTGCGGTCAGGATCGAACGGCTGTGGTTGCTTTCGGATTTTATTCAGCTATAGACATCATGCGGATCACCATCGGATGGTAGCGCTCGATCCAGGTGATGATCCAATGGTCCAGAAAGCTCCCGACGGCAATCAAACTCTCAAGCGCATGATTTGCGGCCAGATTTCCTCCATCAAGCGCGATCCAACGGCTAGAATTTAATCCAACCCGATCTAAGCTGATCTACATCCAATTTTGATGATTTTTAGACCGTTGGATTTCTATTGAATGGCTGGATTTTATCAGATTTATCAGAGATGTATCAAAGCTATTTTAATTCAAATTTTATTCAAATTTTGATGATTATAAAGGCCATTAGTCCCACATTGCCTAGAAGCAAACTTTCCAGCCCTCCTAGCTCTATAAAAAGAACCCCAGGCCTCCAAAAATCAATATCTCCGATCAAGGTGAAGTTTTGGTACAGGGCGAAGCTAGGCTATGGGTTAAAGGCTGCTTCGAAGCAACGGATGCCGAGAAGAAGAGTCGAGCTTCTACACTATCTTTCTGCCAATGCCGATCCAAGATCAGAGATCAGGCTATTTTATTTTTTTTACATTTTATGTATTTAAATTTTAAAATTTTAATTAATAAAAATTTTATTTTTGTATTTTAATTTCTTACTTTTTATTTTTATTGTAATTTAATTTCTATACTTTAATTATTACTTTTTATTTTATTGCAAGTAGATGCTAAGATCTAACTAATAGATGTTAGTACCAAATTTAAATTTCTGCATCTTTTAATTTTTACTTTTAATTTTCCGACTTCACTCCTAATTCTAAAAACTCAAATTCTTTTCTTCTTTTCTTTTCAAAAATCAAAGATTTCAAATCTAAAAATACTACCTTCCCTGTGGATTCGACCTGACTCACCGCTATCTACGCATTTTTAATTATTTTAAGAAGTCGGATTAAACTGATAAACACGGTGTCTTAACGACAACATCGCGTTCCTATCATATTTTTGGTGCCGTTGCCGGGAAATATTTTTTATTTTTGATTTTGATTTCTTTGATTTATTTTAAATAAATTAAAAATAATTTTGGCAAACGCTTCCTATCATGTTTTTGGCGCCGTTGCCGGGGAAGGCATGGACATTAAATTTTTGATCTCTTTGATTTTTTTGTAAATAAATTATAAATAAAATTTCTACTTTCTTATAAATATTGCTTGCTAATTTTTTTTTATTTTGCAGAAAAAGAGATTAAAGGATAAAAAGAATCAAAAGTTTTGCTTGGTGAGATCAATTCTAACCCTAGTACTCTTTCCTTTTTATTTATTTATTTATTTATTTTATTTTTAAATTAATTTTAAAAAAAATATTCATTTAAAACTAATTAAAAGCCTCATGATAAGATTAGAAATCCTAACTGCTTAGAGCATACATCATATTAGTTTTATTTTTATCTTTATTTTTATTTTTATTTTTATTTTTTTGGTGATTGCTGGAGGCAAGGTAAGCCTTTCAGAATACAATTAGTTACATGCATCTAGTTTAAATTGCATAAAACCCTTTGATTGAAAATTTTTTATGCATATTCATATAATTAAGGGCACAACCCAATTAAAAAAGATAAGGTGGAGATTTGATCATCCTTCCTTAGCCCACAAACAACCAACCAGCATCCTGCATTGACCTAAGCCTTTAAATTAAAATCAATTAGACATCAACCCTAGGAATTCGAGCTCAATAGGACAAGAAATCCTAAGAGTTGAACTAGGTTAGGATAAGTCAACTTGACTGGTGACTAGGAAAGTGGTTCAGGGATGACTGGGCCTGAAGGAAGGTGGTTTCTAATTGGTTCCGTTCGCTTACCTGGCCAAGCACAATTGGTGTCTAAGGCAAGCAACGGGGGAACTCCCACCAACCTTACACTTACCTGGCCAGTTGATTGGCTAATCCTACACTTGGAGGGCTTGAAGGTGACCTTGGCAGTTAGGAGCTGTCTAGATCTAGGATAACCCTTAGTCAGGATTGATTGACCAACTTGATTGCTAACCAATTCAAACCTAAATTAAACCTAATTCTTCTCTTTCTTTTTAATTTCTAGGACTCCTTAGGACCTCTTCTTTAGAACTCTTCTTTCTTTCTTCTTCTTTTTCCTCTAAAATAAAATAAAATAAATTAAAAATTAAATTAAACTAACTAAAATAATATTAAAAATAATAATTAAATTAAATTAAAATTAATAAATAAAAAAATTAATTTATAATAAAATAAAAATAATAAAAAAAATATTCTAAATTTTTTTGAACCATACATTAGGGTTACACTAATACATACATGGTAGGAAATCGCTTTTTCTGATTTAGTTGAACTTAATTGAATGGTTGATTCACATTAAACATAATAATCAAATGGCTAATATGAATCTAATAGTCCAAAAATTAGATAAAGTTAACCTTCTTGCTCAGAAAATAGATCAACTCCTAACCCTAGGTCAACAATCTCCTGCATAATTCACATCATCTTCTAATTATCAGGAGAATTATTCAATCTGTGCTAGTCCAACCCATCATGTGAGTGTATGTCCTATGACTGCACAGTTTCCACATTTTATCCAAGAACAAGTTCAAGCTGCTCAAGGATACTCCAAATTGATTAATGACCCATTTTCAAATTCATATAATTCAGATTGGAGTAACTTTAATTTTTCTTGGACAACCCAACAGACTCAGGCTCAGACCCAAATTTCACTTGAGCAAAATTATCAAAATAGATCCCAATATCAAAATTATGCCTATAATAATGGTCAGCCTAGTCAGTTTAACCAGCCATCATATTATAATCAGCCTTCATACCCACCTCCTCAATAGACCAATCTAGCTGATGATAGATTTAACCAACTTCAACAATAATTCTAACTCAACAGCAATCTATCGCCAGACTAGAAGCTCAAATAGGACAATTAGTTGAGTCTAACATGAGGAGAGAACTAGATCAACTACCGAACCTACCAATTTCAAACAACCCACCTAATGACCACCAACCACCTAGATTAAATTATCAATCTAATGTTTCATCTAAGAATCTCCAATTTGAGAATGCCAAAGTAATTCCTGAACTTAAAAGCTATAGGATTCTTATGGACCCATACCAAGACTAGGTGAGAGAGGCTAGTACTGATGCTAGCCAAAATGAAAATTTAGAGGAACTGGTTAGAACTGAGACTAACCACATCGAAGAACCCAAGCCAGGAATTAGTACTGATGCTAGTTCTAGTTTAAATGAGATAGAAATAAGGAAAAAGAAGAATAGATGATTTACCCGAGACTTATAAACCTAATGTCCTATTCCCTTCAACCCTAGAAGCTGGTTTTTCTTATAAAAATCAAAAGGCATGTAATAAAATGTCAATGGAGTTGTTTAAGCAGGATCACATTAATTTACCTTCAGAATTAAAATCGTCTTTAGTCACCATTCCAGCACCCATTGAATCAAACTTAACTCCTAAAATTCCATTCATGAGCATTTTAGAAGAACAAATAGGAGAAATTCTTAATAAACATGGGTCTGAGAATGGAATCATAAAATATATCCCAAAAATTAACAGTGAATATATCAATAATGGGATTAAAAATCAACTTTCTGAGATTGGCAATCCAAAACCATTGAAATTTATCAATCCAATATTCGACACAGGATAGTGAGCTGCATTGTGTCTGGCTAAAGACGGTAAACTTAGCGCTTGTTGGGAGGCAACCCAATATTTAGTTTTTATCTAATTTATTTTTTTTAGTTTATTTTCTTTCTAGAATAATTTGAATAAGTTGGAGGGAGAGCTCAAATTTTCAAAGGCATGTGCTGGACCAAAAAAAAAATATACTGAGTTAGGTATATTCTTTCATGTTCTTTATTACATCCTTTATTTTTTCTTCTCCATTGAGGACAATGTCGATTAAGTTAGGGGAAGAGAAAAATAAAAAAAAATTTAAAATTTTAAGTCCTCAAAAAAGTTAGTATTTAGTATTTAGATACTTGATTATGCTTAAGAATCAAATAAAACTAAGCATTTTTAAAAGAAAATTGATGCACAGATCAGAGAATCTATGAGATATTGAGGAATCAAGTATTAAGAAAATTCAATAAAGAGTTAAGTCCAGAACATAAAAATTTTTTCTTGGAGCATTTCTAATTATTTCTACTAGCATCAAAGAAAAGTCTACTTTTTATAGGCTTGTGTAGGGTAACTATACGTTTCTTCATATAAAAATTTATTTTAATAAAATAATTTTCAAGTACTTCTCACTGAGTAACCGGGCCTCTTTGCCTAAGCAAGCATTGAGTTTCGCGTCAAAAGGTGGGAAGGGCAAAGAAGCTCGTTGTAAAGCTAGTCTTAACTCGTAGCCTATTTGATTCGAGCTAGTAAGCCCGAGGGGTATTCTATACCTAGTGCCCTAAAGCCAACTGGTTTGGGAGTCATTGGCCCAAGACTCGCTACATGGATCAAATAGAAAGCTTAAGAAGTTAAGACACTCAATAGTGGTACAACGTTAAAAAAAAAAAAAAAAAAAGAAAAAAAAAAAAGAAACATTGGTTTCCCACCGAGTAACCGGGTCCCGTTGCCTAAGTAAGCAATGATATTCGCATCAAAAAGTGGGTAATGTAAAAATAAAAATCAATAAATGAAGGACGGAAGTAGCAATACACCTGCCTATATGAAAGTTTAGACAAATTAGAGATAAAAGTAGAATAATTTAGAAAAAGTTCTGAAAAATTTAATGTTCTTTACTTAATTTTGTCTATTGATAAGTATTAATACCCCAATGATATGTCTCATTTAAGCTCTACTGAATATCAATGGCCATTTTGAAAATTGCTTAGGTAAAATTCGAAACTCTAAAGTTAAAAAGTATTTAGAACTAAATTTCTTCTTTACTCGAGGACGAGCAAAGCTTAAGTTGGGGGGTGTGATAAGCATCATAAATTTATCAATAAAAATATTAATTTATTAATTAATTTATATTAATTTTTAAAAATTATCAATCAATTTATATATAATTTTTGAAAAATTCATATTTTTATTAATTAAAAAATTAATTAAAAAATAATAAAAATTAAAAAATAAAATTTTATCATCAACAGAAGGAGGTCATTTTTTTGATCACAATGAAATAAATTTCAAGTAAAATGGAGCTAAAATGGAAAAGATATGAATTTTTAAAAATATAAAATAAATAAAAATTAAATAAAAAAAGAAAATGGCTCAGCCGGCTCCGCAAGTCGAGCCACCAAGCCAAGCCAAGCCATCAAAGCCGACTCAGCCATTGAAGCCATCAACCGGTCCACGATCCAAGCGTGGACCACCAGCTCAGCAAAATCCGACGAATCAGAGCTTGCCACATGGTGGACCTAGACCCCTAAAGGGTCTACAGAAATTTATCGCGGCTCACAAGGATAATTTAGTCTTTTTGCTCGATAACAGAAGCGTTGATTGGCTGCGGTGTGCGGTGCAGCCGGTCTACGCGGTCCATGGGAACAGTGATTGCGCGATCGGACGGATGTTGTTTGCGGTCAGGATCGGACGACTGTGGTTGCTTCCAAATTTTATTCAGCTATAGACATCACGCGGATCACCATCGGATGGCAGCGCTCAATTCAGGTGATGATCCGACAGTCCAGAAAGCTCCCGACGGCGATCAAACTCTCAGGTGCATGATTTGCGGCCAGATTTCCTCCATCAAGCGTGATCCAACGGCTAGAATTTAATCCGACCCGATCTGAGCTGATCAGCATCCGATTTTGATGATTTTTGGATCGTTGGATTCCTATTGAATGGCTGGATTTTATCAGATTTATCATATTTGTATCAGAGCTATTTTAATTTGAATTTTATTCAGATTTTGATGATTACAAAGGCCATTAGTCCCATATTGCCTAGAAGCAAACTTTCCAGCCCTCCTAGCTCTATAAAAAGGACCCCAGGCCTCCAAAAATCAATATCTCCGATCAAGGTGAAGTTTTGGTACAGGGCGAAGCTAGGCTATGGGTTAAAGCCTGCTTCGAAGCAACGGGTGTCGAGAAGAAGAGCCGAGCTTCTACACCATCTTTCTGCCAATGCCGATCCAAGATCAGAGATCAGGCTATTTTATTTTTTTACATTTTATGTATTTAAATTTTGAAATTTTAATTAATAAAAATTTTATTTTTGTATTTTAATTTCTTACTTTTTATTTTTATTATAATTTAATTTCTATACTTTAATTATTACTTTTTATTTTATTGCAAGTAGATGCTAAGATCTAACTAATAGATCTTAGTACCAAATTTAAATTTCTGCATCTTTTAATTTTTACTTTTAATTTTTCGACTTCACTCCTAATTCCAAAAACTCAAATTCTTTTCTTCTTTTCTTTTCAAAAATCAAAGATTTTAAATCTAAAAATACTACCTTCCCTGTGGATTCGACCCGACTCACCGCTATCTACGCATTTTTAATTATTTTAAGAAGTCGGATTAAACTGATAAACATGGTGTCTTAACGACAACATCATGTTCTTATCAAGATTGTATCTCCTCTGTTATTCTTTCTTGGTAGTGAAGCATTGCATGTCCCATGGATGTAGGCACTTAGGCCAAACCACGTATATGATTGTATTTGTTTGTCGTCTTCTATCTTTCCATAGCAACAAGTGGTGCCATATCTTCTACAAGTAATCTTGGGTGGATAATCCATATTTCATTATGGACGGATCAATCCTAACAGTCTTGACTGAGGCAAATTAGATTTGGCTTATCCTAGAACCCTATATGGGTTTGTCCTGGTCTGACTAGAGCTTGTCCCGGTTAGATTGAGGCTTGTCCTAACCATTTTAGGGCTTGTCTTAAAACCATTAAAGGGCATAGGACAAGATCTAGATTTGTAGGAAAGAAGGGAGAGGGGTGTGCGCCCCCTAGAGATTTTCTAAGGGCATGTGTCCCTAATGATTTTTTGTGGAGAAAAGGGCACATGCCCCCTTTGGCCATGCACCCCATATGGATAAGGTGGAGATGCCCCATTCAAATGGGATTTGACCGGGTCTAAGTGTTTTGATGAGATCAAACCCTATGCCAAGCCCTGATGTTTATCCATCTTTGGTGCTATTTTTCCTCATGTTTTTGGTGACAAAACTGGATGAGGATCTATTGTTTTGCAAGGAGATTTGATTAGAGTCCAAGTGTTTCAAGCCACTTAGTGCCTTGAAGCTCTAGGACACAAAGGGTGGCATAGAAGTCTATTTAAAGAAACTATGCCCTAGGATTTCTAATTCTAATTATCCTATGCCCAAGTGCTGCCCCCTATTCCACCTCCATGCCTCCTTCTCTTGCTCCTCTCCCCCTTCTTCATGCCCAAGGAGTTGGGTGTTTCAGTGAAGAAAAGTTGAAGTCCTATTAGTGCAAATATGAGTCAGGGAGATCTAGTTCGTGAGATGAATGCACTGCCATTGAAGTTCAGTTCGAAGGCTCTACAAATCGATTCTGTATCTAATTTTTTGAGATCAGATTTAGAAGGAGAGGATGTCTAGATCTGACTTGAGTGGACTTTGATAGAGGGCGAGCATGTGTATGGTGTGAGCTCAGAAGTGGCACTCTCAAGTCTTGAAAATATGAGAAGATAGGTCAAGAAAAGATGGGAGCGAGTCGGAAGAAAAATCAGTCTTAATAATAAAATTCAGAAACTAGGCTGGCTTACTCTAAGACTGAGCCGACACAGTTGGAAACTGGGTTGGCTCAGTCCAGAATTAGATTGGCTAGGTCTTAAAGAAAAATTCAAATAGAAAGCAGCATTTTTGGACTATTGGCACAGTGCACGACTGGGTCGGCTCAGTCTGGGATTGAACCAACCTAGTCGTAGGTTAGCTGGCTCTGTCTGAAATTGGTCTAGCTCAATTTTTGTGGGTTATTATTTTATGTATGTAGATTATTTGGGTTTGGAGAGTTTTTCTATGAGCTTGCACTTGACCCTTTATAAAGTATATATACTGAAAATAGGTCAAGGTTGTAAGAGTACTGAAATATATTGAATAAAAGCTCTTTTCTCTCAAAAACCTCTTCTTCTCTTCTTCTCTATTTCTTGATTTATTTGATCATGCTTCTGTAGAAATCTCTAAGAAGTAGTTCCTTGTTGCTTGGCTAATCACCGACGGCCATGCCAATCCATGTGGAAAGAGCGCATATTCTCAACATTTGGTATCAGAGCGGTGTTGCATGGAAAGAAGGAAGACATCTAGGGTTTACTACATCCAGGATCTGTTGCACCAGGTTTTATCCTAAAGCCTTTTAGTTTGCTTCATGGTTGTCTTTAGATTGACGTGGAGATTGTTTACACGAAGGAATGGTGATACAGAAGTTTGGAAAAAGGATCTAGGGCTAGTTAGATTTTCTGTGAAGGATAGTTTTATTGGTGTGTGATCGTGAAGGATGTTAGGAATCTGTTCTTGACTTGTTTGAAGTCATGGGATCAAGTAAATTCAAAGTGAATTTTGAGAAGCTCGATGGCAAGAAAAACTTTACCTTATGGCAGCAAAGAGTAAAGGACTTGTTGGTTCAGTAGAGGATCTAGAAGGTCTTGACAAAAGAAAGGCTGAAAAAGATCAGTGCTGAAGATTGGAAAGAGTTGAAGAAAATTGCTTTTAGCATAATTCGGATGTGCTTGATCGATCAGGTTTTTCCCAAGGTTTGTACAAAGACTACAGCAAAGGAGCTCTGGGAGAGATTGGAGAACACATACATGGGAAAGAACATGACGAACAAACTATGGTTGAAGAAATAATTGTATAGTTTGAGGATGTTCGAAGGTGAAGATTTTGTTGCACATATCCAAAGGTTCAATCAGTTGTGTTCTAAAGTGATGGGTTTAGATGTGAAGATCGACGAGGAGAATCGGTCATTGCTGCTATTATGTTCTCTCCTAGGTTCATATGATGGTCTCATAATAACTTTAGTTTATGGAAAGAAGATCCTAAACTATGAAGAGATTGTTGGTGTGCTCAGATCAAATAAGTAAAGGGAGAAGATCTATAAGGAAGACCCTAAGTCTGAGATCTTGGCTATGAACGAAAGATAGAAAAGATCAAAGAAGAAGACAAGAGGAAAATCTAAGGATAGGTCAAAGTCTCACGATTAGAGAAAGATGACATTGAAATGTTATAAATATCATCAGTCTGGACACCTAAGGAGAGATTGTCCCCTTTTGAGATCAAAAAAAGAAAAGGCCAGCAAGGAAGATGATACAGCTTCTATGAGCAATGGAGAAAATTTGCTAGTTGTATCAGATGGATCCATAGAGTGTGATACTATATGGATATTAGATTCAGCATGCTCGCACCACTATACTTTTCATCAGGAGTGGTTTGCTACCTACCAAAAGACTGATGGTGGAAGTGTCAGCCTTAGAGATGATCATCCATGCAAAGTAGCTGGAATTGGCTCTATCAGGATGAGAATGTACGACGGAATCATTCGTATGCTATCAAATATCAGGCATGTACCAGAATTGAAAAAGAATTTGATTTTTTTGGGCTACTTAGAGAAGCAGGATTATGCTTTTAGTAATCAGGCTGGGAGTGGATGTCTAAAAATTTTCAAAGAAGCTTTGGTGGTGATGAGAGGTAGAAGACTGAGCAATAATCTTTACAGAATGGAAGGCTCAATGGTAAATGATAGTGCAGAGGTGCTAGCAATGGCACATGAGGAGTAGATTTTATATCGATTGTGAAACCATCGGATGGGTCATATGAGTGACCATGGGCTCACAGAACTAAGCAGAAAAGGTATGATCCCAGCCCTAAAGAAGGAGGCATAGATCTTTGTGAGCCATGTATCTTTGGCAAACAGCATAGGATGAAGTTTGTCAAACGTACCAAGCACAGCGAGGGAGTGCTAGATTTAGTGCACTCGGATGTGTGGGGACCAGCTCCTGTATCAGCTATAGGTAGGGCAAAATACTTTATTACTTTCATTAATAATTTTTCAAGGAAGGTGTGGGCTTATCTGATCAAAAAAAAATTAGAGGTGTTTGTCCGCTTCAGAGCCTGGAGAGCTGAAGTAGAGAAGGAGTTAGGAAGATAGGTAAAGTGTCTGAGGTCGGTCAATGAAGGAGAGTATACTAGTCTGAAGTTTAGGAGGTACTGTGAGAAAAATGGTATCAAACACCATTACACAGTACGGATGACTCTTCAATAGAATGGTATCGTGGAGATGATGAACCGGACACTGACCAAGAAGACATGGAGTTTGAAGCTGCAGACATCACTCCCAAAGTTTTTTTAGGGTGATGCTCTAACTTTTTCTTATTTTCTTATGAATAGGTCTCCTTATTATAAGCTGAGTGGAGGCATTCCAGATGAGATCTGGAGCGGAAAGAAGGTAGAGCATGGCCACCTAAAAGTCTTCAGTTGCATAGCTTATGAACATGTGGAGGCAACCAAGAGAAGCAAATTGGATACAAAATCTCAAAAGATGACATTCATAGGATATCCACAAAGAGTCAACGGGTACCTACTGTGGGACTCTCAGGCACAAAAGTTAGTGATCAGTAGGAACATTATTTTTGATGAGAAGAGCATCTTGAGGAGGTTTAGGATAGATAGAACTGGGAAAACAAAGGTAAACAGTAGTGGCCAGTCAGATAATGATGGCATGCAGGTTACATCCACTTACAGGAGTGTTTCTATTGAGGTGGAGCTGGGCAGAAAAGTATTATCTCAGATTGAAAATCAGCAGGAGGGTCAGTAGTTCAGACAAATGTGCAGGAGCAGCCACAGACATCAAGTAGAGATGTGCCAGTAGAAGTGGCTTTGCACAAGTCCTAGCATACTATTAGGAGACCGATCAGATATGGCATTGATGAGGTTATCTCCTATGCACTCATCACTGCTAATAGAGATCCAGAGAATTATGCAGAGGCCATGGAGAGTGAGGATCATGATTCATGGATGCAGGCCATGATGGAGAAGATGGAATCACTTGAGAAAAATCAGACATGGCAGTTGGTGGATCTTCCAGAGGATGCTCGACCTATTGGCTCAAAGTGGGTATTCACAAAGAAAGAAGCACCTTCAAAACAAGATGGAGTCAGATTCAAAGCAAGGCAGGTAGCTAAGGGATACTCACAAAGGGAAGGGATTGACTACACAAAAATTTTCTCTCTTATAGTGCGTCATACATCTACTCGAGTTTTGCTGTCACTGGTGGCATAACATAACATGAAATTGGAACAGATGGACGTGAAGACGGCCTTCCTTCATGGGACTTTGGAGAAAAGAATCTACATGAAGCAGCTAGATGGTTTCATGAAGATGGGACAAGAAGAAAATGTGTGTTTACTCTAAAAGTCTTTATATGGCTTGAAACAATCTCCTTATCAGTGGTATCGAACGTTTGATAGCTTTGTCTTGAGCCTGGGTTTTAGTAGATATGAATATGATTGTTGTGTCTATGTTAAGGATGTAAATAAGGAGGATGTCCTGTACCTATTATTGTATGTAGATGATATGCTCATAGCCAATAGAAGCATGGATGCTGTGAAAAGATTGAAAAAGGCATTATCATCTGAATTTGAGAAGAAAGATTTGGATCCAACTGAGAAAATCCTTGAAATGGAGACTTGTAGAGATAGGTGCAAAGGAGTACTCCATTTGTCACAAGGAAAGTATGTCCAGAAGGTTTTGGAGAGGTTTGAGATGGAGAAGGCCAAACCTACAGAGATGCCATTGTCGAGCCATATCTCTCTCCAAATTATAATGCCCCCAATTAGAAGAGGAGAGAGAGTACATGAAATGAGTTTCTTATGTAAATGCAGTAGACAGTGTGATGTACACTATGGTGTGCTATAGATCAAATATAGCACATGCTGTGAGCACGATTAGTAGATACATGGCTAACCTTGGGAAGGAACACTGGAAAGCATTGAAATGGATATTAAGATATCTGCATGGAACAAGGGATTATGGTTTGGTGTTTGGTGGGTAGTTGGGAGGATTTGGAGAATAATTTGTGAAGATGTGTGAAGGTTCAGATCCTTTGGAAGGGTTTGTTGATGCAAATTATGTTGGTGATCTTGATACAAGGAGATCTACTATTGGATACCTCTTCTATGTATATGGTGGACTGGTATCTTGGAGATCAATCCTTCAGCCAATCATGATCTTGTCTACCATAGAGGCCAAGTACATTGGGATAACGGAGGCTGCAAAGGAAGCCCTTTGGCTTAGAAGGCTGATTGATGAGTTGGAGGTGGAGCAGAGCAAGATTACATTATTCAGTGATAGTCAGAGTGCTCTATTATTGGCACAGAACCCAATCTATCATGCGTGCACAAAGTATATAGACGTGAGGTACCACAAGATCAGAGATTTGGTGGAGAAAGGTGAAGTGAAACTGATAAAGGTCCATACCAAGAAGAATCAGTCTGATGCACTCACGAATGTACTCCCTAGAGATAGTTTTCAGATATGTGCGGCATGGATGGGTCTGTTGAGAAGAGATGAGTTCACAAAGAATACCAAGATGGAGAATGTGAGCTCAAAAGTGGCACTCCAAAGTCTTGAAAATATAAGAAGACAGGTCATGGAAAGACAGGAGTGAGCCAAAAAAAGAATCAGTCTCAATAGTAAAGTTCAGAAATTGGGTCGGCTCATTCTGAGACTGAGCCAGCTCAGTTGGGAACTGGTTCGACTCAGTCTAGGATTGGGTTGGCTAGGTCTCAGAGAAAAATCTAGATAGAAAGTAGCATTTTTGGACTATTAGCATGGTATACAACTAGGTCGGCTCAGTCTGGGACTGAGCCAATCCAGTCGCAGGTTAGCCAGCTCAGTTCCAGACTGAGCCGATCCAGTCACAGGTTAGCCGGCTCAGTCTGAAGCTAGGTCGGCTCAATTTTTGCGAGTTATTATTTTGTGTATGTAGGTTGTTTGGATTTAGAAAGTTTTCTTATAAGCTTGGATTTGATCCTTTGTAAAGTATATATACTAAAAATAGGTCAAGGTTGTAAGAGTGCTGAAATATACTGAATATAAGCTTTTTTCTTTCAGAAACCTCTTCTTCTCTTCTTCTCTATTTCATGATTTATTTAATCATACTTTCACAAAAATCTCTAAGAAGTACTTTCGTGTTGCTTGACTAATCACCGATAGCCATACTGATCCGTGTGGAAAGAGCACATGTTCCCAATACATGGCTCAATCAAAATCTTGGATCATTTGTCAGATCATCTTAACGGATAAATGATTACCTGATTAGGTAACATAAGATGTTGCTATTTTAATTTTTATTTTATTTTTGCTATCAGATTATTTCAATCAAATCTGAGAACTCTCATATCTTATTAGATCATAAGAAAAATTTTTAAAAATTTTATTTTAGATTTGAGATCCTACAATAGGAAAATCAAGTTTTCCTTCAATAAATACCAGGCCTTTGGGCCTCCAATGATTATTAAACTAATGGACTCATTATCACTCAACTTAATGGGAGGCTATGACTTAGTTATCACCATAACTTTATTATTTTTAAAGATCTAATAATTTTAAAGGATTTGATTAACTCATTTTAAGAAAAAGAAAGAGGATTAAACCAGCCAATTTCAATCCTCCCACTGAATTCACCAAGTTGGATAATAAAGGACCTAATTCAAGCTAATCTTAGGAGTACTTAAATTAGTCACACTAATTTACCTAACTGACATGGGTGAACTTGAATTGCCAAGTAATCTAAATAAAACCTAACTCACCATATTGGCCAAGTAAGTGAGATCAATGGAAGGGATATGCCATTAACTTGTCAAAGATTGAATCAGTGCGAGTAGCTCCTAATTAAAAACCATTGGTCTAGACTATCAAACTTATCTTAGACACCAACCAGTTCATCAGTTTTAATTTGATCAACCTAGTAATTCTAGGTTTTGCTAGATGTGTGCCCTAGAAGGCAGATTGGCTGACATTTGTGATACACTTTTGAGGACAATTTTATAATTTTGACTATAAATTAATAAAAAAATTATTTTCTATCACAGTGTGTATTTAAGGTGTCTGTGATACATCCTTTGAGTTAATGATGATGATAGTTCATATTTTTAAGAGTTGAAAATTAAAGACATGAATTCTCATAATTAACTCATAAATTGCTCCCGACCGTAGGATCATCATGAGGATGGTGATTGATCCAGAAGGTTGGTGTACGATTGCTTTCTTAGGATAGATGTATCTTGAGTATATGGTGTGGAGACACGAAAGCGAGAGTATAGATACTCATTAGAAAATAAGGGCACTGAGCGTGACCACTTCGAGCAGTCATAAGAAAGTCTACCTTCTCATCAATGACTTGCTCGATGCTGTAGTGGTGTGTCTGATTCTTTGATCTGAGATGCATCGGCAGTTTATCTTGAGGGTGTTTTAGTTTGACTACATCATAACTTGATCTCCTAGCCATTCAAAATCCTAAGGTGTATGTTGGCTACAGCATGTTCATTGTAGGAATTGGATTGCACCAATAAGGGATCTATCTACCTCGGTAGATGAGGAGTAGCCCTATGATAATCATGAGATTAAGTTCTTAAGTCCATGGCCATGGCAAAGTGAAGATGATAGAAAGTATTTCTATTAGGATTTCACATTAGACTTGAATAGAATGATTAATTCATATGATGGATGTTGGGTTTGACGAGTTCACCTTAACCCTAATCCTATCAGGGCTCAAGATAGAAGAACCCAATCATACAGGTAACTGCACTGAGATGTTCATTTTTAGTTTTGATAGGTTGCCATCATATACTGCTAGGTGTCACTGATGAATTTTGGAAGCAATTAGAATGATTTTGATGATCGATCATTTTAATATATATGAATCAAAAAAGTTTTGGTCTAATCGAAAGGTATTTTGAATGATGTCAATGATGGAGATCGCGACAGTATCTCATTTGAGGAAAGTCCTGATTTTTCAGATCAGGTTCATTCAAATCTAATTTGATCGCAGCAGATATTTTCAACAAACAATTATTTCTGTATTCATTTTTTTTTTTTTCTTTCATTTTTTTTTTTTTTTTTTTTTTTCTTTTTTTTTTTTTTTTTATTTTTTATTTTTTTTGTCCAAAATCAGACCTTAACATTTTTGTAATTGATCGGTGCTTTAATATATAGGATAATTGATAATTATATGAAATTAAATTAAATTTAATCTAAATATATATGGCTCTACCTTTGTATTAATTGCAAAAGTGGGATAATTCGAATCTTTGATGTCACACCAGCTGAGGTACTAAGGAACTCTTCCATGGCACAGCGCATTGGCCTCTACCGGTCATCCACTTGGGTGGATCTGCAAAGATATCTCCTTCTTTATCACATTCCAAACAAAATTATGATCTAGATCTTGATTTTGTAGGATCTCCAAAACTCCTTCTGATAATGATCAGCAGATCATCTCCTGCCAAGCAGTGCTGCCTTCTTCCATTTCTCGATCAGTCTCTTCTTGCCCTCAGATCGCACCAACTTGAAGCCAACTTCCTTGGGTGTGGAGAGGAGAGAGAGGATCAAAAGATGGTGTGGAGGAGGGAGAGGGGCAGCATTGGGGCATGGGCTAAGAGAAACTCACAAAAAGTTGGATGCAGATAGGGTTTATTTATAGACCCTACTGCGCCATGCAGTATTGCATCATCCCGACCAATCGCATTGCTTCATGCAATCAGATCTAAATTTGATTAGTGGGATGACATCACCTGATCCAATCAGATGAGAGCTCCATAAATTCATCTTTAAATGGCACCTAAGACTGGTCAAAATCTATAGGTAAGGGTCACCTAAGTTGAATCTAAGAAGCAACTTGGAGTCCCATCCATATGGGACTCCAGTGTTTATCCACATGGAGCGCACGCCATCCTAGGCGTGCACCCTCCATCTGCCTACCAAATGGTAGGAGGACTTGGTCAATAAGTCTCTCCTATGGGTGCATGATACATGGACAGATGTCCATGGGTCAAAGGTTAATGTTTGACCAAAGTCAAAGGACAAAAATTAGCAGACAATGAAAAATGGTAAGTATTATCTCAAATTTATCTCATAAATTAAGACAACTCTTTTTTGACCTAAACAAGCTCCAATCAAATCAGGTAAAGGTACCTAGGTGAGTACTAACATATTTGGCTCAGTCGAGACAACTTTTAATGATAATAGAAGGAGAATGTTAGGTTCAATCAAGTGCTACCATGATTTCCTTGAACCTAATTAAATCTAATTCAAATCAATTAAACTAGATTAGTCCAATTGATGATATCCAGATCCAAATTATTGTTTGTATGACCCAGTTAGGTTTAGTTCTATATGGTAATGGGATATGTCGTGATCTCCTATCATTGACATCATCGAAACTTCTTTCGATGGATCAGAACTCTTCTGATGCAGACAACTAGAATGATCGATCATCAAAATCATTCTAATTGCTCCCAAAATCCACTAGTGACACCTAGCAGTATATGGTGGCAACCCATCAAAACTAAAAATGAACCTCTTGGTGCAGCTACTTGTGTGATTAAGTTCTTCTATCTTGAGCCCCGATCAGATTAGGGTTAAGGTGAACTCATCAAACCCTAATTTCTATCATATGATTTAATCATTCGATTCAAGTCCAATGTGAAAATCTTAATAGAAACTCTTTCTATTATTTCACTCTCTGCCATGGCCATGGGCTTATGGACTTGATTCTCATGATCATCATAGGGCTGCTCCTCATCCACCGAGGTAGATAGATTCCATCTTGGTGCAATCCAATTCCTACAATGAACATGCTATAGCCAACATACATCTCAGGGTTCCGAATGGCTAGAAGATCGAGTCATGGTGTAGTCAAACTATAATACCCTCAAGGTGAACTACCGATGCACCTTAGGTCAAAGAAATTAGACACACCACTGCGGCTTTGGATCAATCATCGACGAGAAGGTAGACTTCCTTATGACTACTCGAGGTGGTCACGCTCAGTGCCCTCATTCTCTAATCGAGTACCTATACTCTCGCTCTGGTGTCTCCACACCATAGACTCAAGACTCATCTACTATAAAGAAGCAATTGTATACAAACCTTCCGAATCAATCATCATCCTCATGATGATCCTACGATTAGGAGCCTTTTATGAGTTAATAAATGAAAATTCATGTCTTAAATTTTCAGCTCTTGAAAATAAGAATTATCATTACCATTAACTCAAGAGATGTATCACAGATACTAAATACACATATGTGATAGAAAATAACCCATTTAATTATTTATAGTCAAATTTATAATTTTGCCCCTAAAAGTGTATTACAAGTGTCAGCCAATTCTATCTTTTAGGGCACACATATCTAGCAAACTCCCACTTGACCTAAAGCCAATTGGCTACAAATCTAAGTCCCATCTTCTCAAGGTGGGCTTCGATGTTCTGCTAGCCCAACAGCTTTGTAAGTGGGTCTGCCGCATTGTCTGTAGAGTCGACTCTCTTGATCTCGACGTAACCCTTCTCGAGGTAATCGTGGATGAGGTGGTATCGCCGCTTGATGTGCTTGAATTTCTGATGAGACCTCAGCTCCTTAGCAAGGACTATGGCACCATTGTTGTCGCAGTACAGAGGAATGGCATCTGATGGCATCACTCCGATCTCTGCGGTAAACTTCTTATACCAGAATGTCTCCTTCGTAGCTTCTGACGTAGCGATGTATTCTACTTTCATGATGGAATCTACTATAACAGTCTGTTTGAAACTTTTTCAACTGATAGCTCTACTATTGCACACAAACAGACTCCCAGATGTCGACTTTCGATCATCTATATCGAACATAAAATTCGAGTCTGTATACCCCTAGACTTAGAGTTCTCCATTACCAAAGACCAACAACATATCCTTAGTTCTTCTCAAGTACTTTAGGATACATTTCACAGAAGTTCCAGTGTTCTTCACTTGGATTTGATTGATATTTGCTCGTGACACTCAGAGCATGGACTATATCAGGTCGTGTACATAACATGGCATACATGAGGCTCCCTATTGCTGAGCATAAGGGATCTTGCTCATGCATTCTATTTCCTCAGGTGTGCTAGGGCACATCTTCTTGGAAAGATGAATGCCATGTCTGAAGGGTACTAAACCCCTCTTAGAGTTTTCCATGCTAAACCTCTTTAGCACTTCCTCTATGTACATCTTCTATGAAAGTCCTAGCATCCTATTCGGTCTATCTCTATAGACCTTAATTCCTAGAATAAAGGATGCTTCTCCTAGGTCTTTCATGGAGAATTCTTTAGATAACCATATTTTAACTGTGGTCAACATGAGAATATCATTCCCAATAAGGAGGATGTCATCCACGTACAATACGAGGAAGACAACAGCGCTCCCACTAATCTTTTTGAAGATACATGGCTCCTTCTCATTTTTGATGAAACCAAATATTTGATCACATCATTAAAATGAGTATTCCAGCTCCGAGATGCTTGCTTAAGTCCATATATGGACCTTTGCAGCTTGCAAACCTTGTGATCAGTATCACTGGATGTGAAACCTAGTGGCTATTCCATATAGATATCTTCCTCAAGATATCCATTTAAGAATGCCATTTTCACATCCATTTGCCATATTTCATAATCAAAATAGGCTGCAACAGCAAGCAATGTGCGGATGAATTTTAGCATAGCTACTGATGAAAAGGTATCCTGATAGTCAATGCCTTCATTTGACTATAACCTTTTGCCACTAATCTAGCTTTGAATGTCTCCACATTCTCTGCACATCTTTCTTTGAAGATCCATACACCCTAGGTACTATACCTTACACCAATCTTTCTCTTGTAGATCCATTTACACCCAATAGGTACTATACCTTCTGGTGGATCTACCAAGGTCCAGACTTGGTTTGAGTGCATCGAGTCAATTTCTGACTTCATTGCCTCTAACCATTTCTCGGAGTCGATATCCTGATATCGCCTCGTTATAGGTTTTGGGATCATCACCATGAACCCCATTACCTACGAGGAACATTTTCTCTACTTCCTCTGAAATAGTACCTAAGTACCTCTCAGGGGATGGAAAATCTCTTTTCGATCTACGAGGTGGAGGAGGTAGTGAATGGATTGGCTTAACCTGATTTGGTTCCATTTGGTCCTTAGCTCGTTGCTCTTGTGAGACTTTCTCCTCGAGCTTGATCTGCTTTCCAATGCCGTTATCTTGAATAAACTATTTTTCAAGAAAGATGGCATGTCGACTCACAATCACATTGTGATCTTCTGGAATGTAGAAATAATATTCTAATGACTCTTTAGGATATCCTATAAATCGAGCTCTAAAGGACCTAAAGTCTAACTTGTCCGCTTGTTGTCTTTTGACATGAGCCGGACAACCCTTCAAATTCTGAGATGACTCAGACTTGGTTTCTTACCATGCCATATCTCATACGGTGTGGTAGGAACGATTTTAGATGGAACCCTATTCAGTATGTATGTTGTAGTTAACAAATAGTATCCCCAAAGAAAATCAGGGAGGTCTATGAAGCTTATCATGGATCGGACCATATCTAATAGGGTCCGATTCCTCCATTCTGAAACCTCGTTGAGTTGAGGTATTTCAGATGGAGTCCATTAAGAGACTATGCCATGTTTCTTGAGATAGTCCAGGAATTTTCGACTAAGGTATTCACCTTCTCGATCTGATCGAAGAATCTTAATGGATTTTCCAATTTGCTTTTCTACTTCATGTCTGAATTTATTGAACTTTTCAAAAGCTTCAGACTTGCGTCTTATAAGATACACAAACCCATACCTAAATAAATTATCGATAAAGATTATAAAGTAGATAAAGTTGCCTCTAGCCGATACATTAAATGGGCCATACATATCAGTATGTACTAAGGCAAGAAGATCCATGGCCCTTTCCCTATGTCCTACAAAAGGGAGCTTAGTCATTTTGCCATGAAGATACGATTCACAAATTGGATATGACTCAAAAGTCAACAGACTCAATAGCCTAGTTTTCTCTAATTTGTTAACCCTATCTTCTACTATATGACCTAGTCTTAGGTGCCATAGATATCTATCGTTTGGACTATCCCTAGGTCGTTTTATGGTATTCACATTTTGCTCAATATTAAAAATAGATACATCAATATGTAACTGATAAAGATCATTAATAAGAAAATTACTTGCAATTTTATTTCTTTCATAAAGAATATTACAATTGTCCTTAAGAAAACTAATTACATAGCCTTCTAATGCAAGGCAAGAAATAGAAATCAAATTTCTCTTTGCTGCAAGCACATAATAACAGTCTTTTAACACTAAGTCTAAACCAGATGGTAGTCGAAGAGGGTATGTTTCCATGACCACGGTAGAAACTCTTGCTCCATTTTTGATGCACAGGATTATCTCACCATCTCTCAAACTCCTGCTATCCTCAAGATCCTGCATAGAAGTGCACAAGTGAGCACTAAAACCAGAGTCAAGCATCCAACTGGATGCAGAAGAAATTATAAGGTTAGACTCAACGACGAGCATACCTCCAAAAGGACCTACCTCCTTCTTCTTTAGGGTAGCCAGGTAAGTAGGATAGTTCCGCTTTTAGTGGTCGTCTTTGTTGCAATGAAAATACTTTTTTTTGTCAGCGGCCTTCTTCTTTAGCTCTATTTTTTTCCTTTTTCCTCCTTCCATCTTCTGCTTTTTCATAGACTTTTTCTTCTTTTCAAAAGACTTTCTCTTGGAAGAACTCCATTCCATAGCAAGTACCGAGCCTTTAGAACCTTTCATGGAAAGCTCAGCGGTAACTAGCATGTTCATAAGTTTGGTTAGAAAATTTTGAAGTTTATACATATGGTAGTTCATGATGAACTGCCCATATGCATCAGTCAAGGATTGCAGAATTATATCATTCTACATATCCAAGTCCAACCTCACTCTGAACTTCTCAAGCTCTTCCAAGTTCTTGATCATCATCAGACAATGATCTTAGACTGACTGCCCATCACGCATCTTAGCCTTGAATAGTCATTTAGTGACTTGATACTATTAGATATGTGTGCCCTAGAAGCCAAAATTGGCTGACACTTGTAATATACTTCTAAGGGCAAAATTATAATTTTGACTATAAATAATAAAATGGATTATTTTCTATCACATATGCGTATTTAGTGTCGGTGATACATTTCTTGAGTTAATAGTAATGATAATTCTTATTTTCAAGAGTTAAAAATTTAAGACAAGAATTTTCATTATTAACTCATAAAATGCTCCTGACCATAGGATCCTCATGAGGATGGTGATTGATCCAAAAGGTTAGTATACAATCGTTTCTTTATAGGAGGTGAGTCTTGAGTCTACGGTGTAGAGACACCAGAGTGAGAGTATAGATACTCGTTAGAGAACGAGGGCACTGAGCATGACCCCCTCGAGTAGTCATAAGGAAGTCTACCTTCTTATCGATGACTGACTCGAAGCTGCAGTGGTGTGTTTGGTTCTTTGACCTGAGGTGCATCGGCAATTCACCTTGAGGGTATTATAGTTTGACTACACCATGACTCGGTCTCCTAGCCATTCGAAACCTTGAGGTGTATGTTGGCTATAGCATGTTCATTATAGGAATTGGATTGCACCAAAATAAAATCTATCTACCTCTGCGAATGAGGAGCAGCCCTATGATGATCATGAGAATCAAGTCCAAAATGAAATCTATCTACCATTTTCCATCACCTGCTAATTCTTATCCTTTGACTTTGGTCAAACGTTGACCTTTGACCCTTGGACATCTGCCCATGTGTCATGTACTTATTTGAGAGTAGATAGGGGCTTATTCCCTTACTAGATTTTGGAAAGGAAGGGGTGTACGCCTAGGATGGCATGCGTCCATGGATAGGGATGCCTAGAGTCCCATACGGATGGGACTCCAGGTTGCTTCTTGGATTCAAACTAGGTGACCCTCACCTATAGACTTTGACCAATCTTAAGCACCACCTAAGGATGAATCTATGGATCTCTCATCTGATTGGATCAAGTGACATCATCCCACCAATCAGATTTAGATCTGATTGCACGATGCAACGTGATTGGCTGGGGTGATGTGGCACTGCGTGGCGTAGTAGGGTCCGTGTAAAGACCTATCTATGCCCAACTTTGATAGAGCTATCTCCTAGCCATGCCCCAAGGCTATCCCTCTCCCTCCTCCATGCCATTTTTTTGATCCTCTCTCTCCTCTCTACATCCAAGAAAGTTGGGCCTTCAGATTAGTGCGATTCAAGTAAGAAAAGGCTGATGAGAAAGGAAGAAGGCAGCACTGCTACAGAGACAACAATAGATCTTCGAAAGGAGTTTCGAAGATCCTCCAAATCAGATCCAGATCTAATTTTTGGAGACATGATAAAGAAGGAAAAGATCTCCAGATTCAGTCTGAGTAGATATCGATAGAGGCCAGGCAATTGCATGGCTAGATCCAGAACCTTAGGTAATCAGCAAGATCATCAGCGGATAATCGAATTACCCATATCAAGGTAAAACTAATTTAGATTTAATTTAATTTAATTTTTTTATTTATCAGATCATAAAATTAGATCTAAAAAATATCAAATCTAATTTGAATTTAAGAAAAAATTTTTAAAATATGTCTCTTGATCCAATTAGATTTGAACGAATCTGACCCGAGAAATCAGGATTTCCCCTTCAACTGGTATCAGAGCCAGGTTCCATAAAATTTATTTAGATCTAATTTAATCTAATAAAATAATAATTTTAAATATCACATGAGATGTGATTAGATCTAAAATTAGAAAATTAGAAAATTAAAATCTAGAACTAATATGTATGAGATACATAACTAGACTAGGAATAGAATTATTCTATGTGTAGTCTAGTATAATCATAATTTTTATTTGATTAAATATATTTTTAAGATCTATTTATTTATTATTTTTTAATCTTATAAATATTATAATCAAATCTAAAAATAGAAAATAAATTAAATTTAATTTGTTCATATGAGATATGATAGTTGCATATTTAGACTAGTTGTAGAATAGTTCTATAAATAGGTCTAGATTAAATTTTATTTGATGAGATCAAATTTTAATTTAATTTTTTAGATAATTATGAGATAATTTAGATCTAAAAAACATGCATGATATGATACATGAGATGTATGCAAAACATGTTTTAATTAGATCAATTTTTATATGAGATATATGCTTAGATCTAATTAGTTTTGTAGATTAGTTGTATTTTTGATTAAGGCATTCCCCTTGGCCGTCCAGTCATAAGAACAAAGTAGGATTTAAAGACCCTCTCCTTCCATTCGATGGGGTGTTCTTATGATGTGTAGGGGTGCTGCGCGTTCGTCCTTAATCAGAAATTAAAAACTTACTTTCCATAAAATCCTAGATCCTGAAACCCTAGGATCTTATTTACATATTTTATTTATGAACCCTAAACTTAATTAAGAATTAAGATTATGAAACATATTAAATCTAAAATTGAGAATTTTTAGATCTAAGACATGTTCATAAAAATTGGGTTCGGGCTTAGGTAGCTCAATTAGGTCTAGCGGTTGATCAAATCGAATCAAGAGTTGGTTAGATGGAGATCAACAAGTGCTTAAATTGACCAGCCTAATAGGATTAAGTCAAGATGGTCACGATCAAGCAAGACCTAATTAGGCTCAGTGGTTAGAGTCTGGTTGTAAACTAATCTAATTGGTTCTGGCTCAATAATTTGGTGTCTAAGGTAAGTTTGGTAGATACGATCGATTGGTTTTTAATTAGGAGCTACTTGATCCGAATGCATTCTTGTCGAGTTAATGGCATATCCCTTCCATCGGTCTCACTTACCTAGCCATATTTATTGACTCAGTTCTAATCTGAGGTGGTCAATAATCTGAGCTAACCTATGCCACTAGGTTAGTCATAATAGTTATGACTATGTCAAGTCTAGTTTAATGAGACCTAAATCAAATCTTCCTAAGAAAAGATTAAGTCTAAGGTCTTCCACCATTGTAGATGTGTAGGCCCTTCCTGGGGTTGATTGTTCTCGATTGGTTATAGTGGCTCAGTTGCACCAAAAAGATGCAACCATGTCTATTAGGCATTAGATGCTACGGACTGGAGGATGAATTGGGCTCAATATTTCAGATACGGTGAGAGACTCAATTAGGAATCCAATCTGTGCAAATGGTGGATCTGACTTAACTAAAGAACGAATCAATATTTTAGACACGGTGAGATTCATGAATTAGAGATCAAGTTTGGATGCATCATGATTAGAGAATCATTGAACAAAAGTTATTCACTCATTGGCTAACCCATCACCAATAACTGTTAGGTGAGGTGATGAGTCAGTTGGTGGGACCGCACCATCCATTAAAAATCAGTAATCGTGGAGATTTTCGCATCTCTACAGAGAGAGTATAAGGATCCAAGAAAATAATGGAAGCTAATTTATTTAAAAATAAAATTTTTAAACAAATTGGTTAAGTCTTAATTACAATATCTAACTAGAAATTTTGACTCTCTATAGAAAAATATCCGCATCCAATCCACTAGCACAAATCTTGAATACCCATAGATTGATCGGACCAAATTACAAGGATTGGCTCTGAAACTTCAAAATTATTTTGGGTTTCGAGAAGTTAACTCATGTACTGGATCAGACCCTCCCACCTTACCAGCTCGTCCATTCGTTGAGCAGAGAGCATCTCTAGATAAGTGGACAGACGATGATAACAAGGCCAGATACTATATGTTGGGCTCGATGTCTGATGAACTTCAGCACCAACATGAAGATATCAGGATTGCTCGCCAAATGTTGGCTCACCTACAGAAGATGTTTGGTGAATAGAGTCGCGCAGCCAAGTATCAAGTCACTAAACGATTATTCAAGGCTAAGATGCATGATGGAGCAGTCAGTCCAAGATCATTGTCTGATGATGATCAAGGAACATGGAAAGAGCTTGAGAAGCTCAGAGTGAGGTTGGACTTGGATCTGCAAAATGATATAATTCTGCAATCCTTGACTGATGCATATGGACAGTTCATCATGAACTACCATATGCATAAACTTCAAAATTCCTTGGCCGAACTTATGAACATGCTGGTTACCGCTGAGCTTTCCATGAAAGGTTCTAAAGGCTCAGTGCTTGCTATGGAACAGACTTCTTCCTAAGAGAAAGTCTTTCGAAAAGAAGAAGAAGTCTGCAAAAAAGCAAAAGGTGGAAGGAGGAAAGAAGAAAAAAGTAGAGCTAAAGAAGAAGGCCGCTGACAAAGAAAAGTATTTCCATTGCAACAATAATGGCCACTGGAAAGCGGAACTGCCCTACTTACCTGGCCATCCTGAAGAAAAGAAGGAGGCAGGTCCTTCTGGAGGTATGCTCGTTATTGAGTCTAACCTTACGATTTCTTCTGCATCCAGTTGGGTGCTTGACTCTGGTTCTAGTGCTCACTTGTGCACTTCTATGCAGGGTCTTGAGGATAGCAGGAGGCTGAGGGATGGTGAGATGATCCTGCATGTCAGAAAATGGAGCAAGAGTTGCTACCGTGGCCGTGGGAACATATCCTCTTTCGACTACCATCTGGTTTAGACTTAGTATTAAAAGACTATTATTATGTGCCTGCAGCAAGCAGGAATTTGATTTCTATTTCTTGCCTTGCATTAGAAGGCTATGTAATTAGTTTTCTTAAGGACCATTGTAATATTCTTTATGAAAGAAATAAAATTGCAAGTGGATTTTCTTATTAACAGTCTTTATCAATTACATGTTGATGTATCTATTTTTAATTTCGAGCAAAATGTGAATGCCATAAAATCAAAATGAGCTAGGGATAGTCCAAACAATAGGTATCTATGGCACCTAAGATTAGGTCATATAGCAGAAGATAGGATTAACAAATTGGAGAAAATTGGGCTATTGAGTCCATTGACTTCTGAGTCATATCCTAATTTGTGAATCCTATCTTCATGGCAAAATGACTGAAGCTCCCTTTTGTAGGACATGGGGAAAGGGCCATGGATCTTCTTGCCCTAGTACATACTGATGTGTGCAGTCCATTTGATGTGCTGGCTAGAGGCAACTTAGTCTACTTCATAACCTTTACTGATGATTTATCTAGGTATGGGTATGTGTATCTTATGAGACACAAGTCTGAAGCCTTTGAAAAGTTTAAGAAATTCAGACATGAAGTAGAAAAGCAAACTAGAAAATTCATTAAGGTTCTTCGATCAAATTGAGGAGGTGAATACCTTAGTCAAAAATTTCTAGACTATCTCAAGGAAAATGGCATAATCTCTCAATGGACTCCACCTAGAACACCTCAACTCAACGGGATTTCAGAATGAAGAAATCGAATCCTATTAGATATGGTCCAATCCATGATGAGCTTCACAGACCTTCCTGATTTTCTTTGGGGATACTGTTTGTTAACTGCAATATACTTACTGAATAAGGGATTCCCTCTAAAATCGTTCCTACCACATCGTGTGAGATATGGCATGGTAAGAAACCAAGTCTAAGTCATCTCAAAATTTGGGGTTGTCCGGCTCATGTCAAAAGACAACAAGCGGACAAGTTAGACTTTAGATCCTTTAGAGCTCGATTTATAGGATATCCTAAAGAGTCATTAGGATATTATTTCTACATTCCAGAAGATCACAATGTGATTGTGAGTCGACATGCCATCTTTCTTGAAAAATAGTTTATTCAAGATAGTGGCATTGGAAAGCAGATTAAGCTTGAAGAGAAAGTCTCACAAGAGCAAGGAGCTAAGGACCAAATGGAACCAAATCAGGTTGAGCCAATCCATACACTACCTCCTCCACCTCATAGATTGGAAAAAGTTTTCCATCCTCCTGAGAGGTACTTAGGTACTATTTTAGAGGATGTAGAGAAAATGTTCCTCATAGGTAATGGGGTTCATGGTGATGATCCCAAAACCTATAACGAGGCGATATCAGATATCGACTTCGAGAAATGGTTAGAGGCAATGAAGTCAGAAATTGACTCGATGCACTCAAACCAAGTCTGGACCTTGGTAGATCCACCAGAAGGTATAGTACCTATTGGATGTAAATGGATCTATAAGAGAAAGATTGGTGCATATGGGAATGTGGAGACATTCAAATCTAGATTAGTGGCAAAAGATTATAGTCAACGCAAAGGCATTGACTATCAGGATATCTTTTCATCAGTAGCTATGCTAAAATCCATTCGCACATTGCTTGTTGTTGTAGCCTATTTCGATTATGAAATATGGCAAATGGATGTGAAAATGACATTCTTAAATGGATATCTTGAGGAAGATATCTATATGGAACAGCCGCTAGGTTTCACATCCAGTGATGATGATCATAAGGTTTGCAAGCTGCAAAGGTCCATATATGGACTTAAGCAAGCATCTCGGAGCTGGAATACTCATTTTAATGATGTGATCAAATTATTTGGTTTCATCAAAAATGAGAAGGAGCCATGTGTCTTCAAAAAGGTCAGTGGGAGCACTGTTGTCTTCCTCGTATTGTACGTGGATGACATCCTCCTTATTGGAAATGATATTCCCATGTTGACCATAGTTAAAATATGGTTATCTAAAGAATTCTCCATGAAAGACCTAGGAGAAGCATCCTTTATTCTAGGAATTAAGGTCTATAAAGATAGACCAAATAGGATGCTAGGACTTTCACAGAAGATGTACATAGAGGAAGTGCTAAAGAGGTTTAGTATGGAAAACTCTAAGAGGGGTTTAGTACCCTTCAGGCATGGCATTCATCTTTCCAAGAAGATGTGCCCTAGCACACCTGAGGAAATAGAACGCATGAGCAAGATCCCTTATGCTTCAGTAATAGGGAGCCTCATGTATGCCATGTTATGTACATGATCTGATATAGCCCATGCTGTGAGTGTCACGAGCAGATATCAGTCGAATCCAGATGAAGAACATTGGACTTCTGTAAAATGTATCCTTAAGTACTTAAGAAGAACTAAAGATATGTTACTGATCTTTGGTAATGGAGAACTCCAAGTCCAGGGATATATAGACTCGAACTTTATGTTCGATGTAGATGATCGAAAGTCGACATCTGGGAGTCTATTTTTGAGCAATGGTGGAGCTGTCAGTTGAAAAAGTTTCAAGTAGACAATAATAGCAGATTCCACTATGGAAGCAGAATACATCACCGCATCAGAAGCTACAAAGGAGGCATTCTGGTACAAGAAGTTTACCATGAAGATCGAAATGAGGCCATCAGATGTCATTCCTTTGTACTGCGACAACAATGGTGCCATAGCTCTTGTTAAGGAGCTGAGGTCTCACCAAAAATTCAAGCACATCAAGCAGCGAACCACCTCATCCACGATTACCTCGAGAAGGATTACATCGAGGTCTAGAGAGTCGACCCCATAGATAATGCGGTGGATCTGCTTATAAAGTCGTTAGGCAAGCAGAAGATCGAAGCCAATCTTGAGAAGACGGGACTTAGATTTATAGCCAATTGGCTTTAGGTCAAGTGGGAGTTTGTTAGATATATGTGCCCTAGAAGCCAGAATTGGCTGACACTTGTAATACACTTCTAAGGTAAAATTATAATTTTGACTATAAATAATAAAATGAGTTATTTTCTATCATATTTGTGTATTTAGTGTCTGTGATACATCCCTTAAGTTAATGGTAATGATAATTCTTATTTTCAAGAGTTGAAAATTTAAGACAAAAATTTTCATTATTAACTCATAAAATGCTTCTGACCATAGGATCATCATGAGGATGGTGATTGATCCGGAAGGTTAGTGTACAATCATTTTTTTATAGTAGATGAGTCTTGAGTCTACAGTATTGGAGTGAGAGTACAAGTACTCGTTAGAGAACGAGGGCACTGAGCAGGACCACCTCGAGTAGTCATAAGGAAGTCTACCTTCTCATCGATGACTGACTCGAAGCTACAGTGGTGTGTCTGATTCTTTGACCTGAGGTGCATCGGTAGTTCACCTTGAGGGTGTTATAGTTTGACTACACCATGACTCGGATCTCCTAGCCATTCGAAATCCTGAGGTGTATGTTGGCTATAGCATGTTCATTGTAGGAATTGGATTGCACCAAGATGGAATCTATCTACCTCGGATGGATGAGGAGCAGCCCTATGATGATCATGAGAATCAAGTCCATAAGCCCATGGCCATGGCAGAGAGTGAAATAATAGAAAGAGTTTCTATTAAGGATTTTCACATCGGACTTGAATCAAATGATTAAATCATATGATAGAAATTAGGGTTTGACGAGTTCACCTTAACCCTAATCTGATCGGGGCTCAAGATAGAAGAACTTAATCACACAAGTAGCTGCACCGAGAGGTTCATTTTTCAGTTTTGATGGGTTGCCACCATATACTGCTAGGTGTCACTGGTGGATTTTGGGAGCAATTAGAATGATTTAGATGATCGATCATTCTAGTTGTCTGAATCAGAAGAGTTCTGATCCATCGAAAGGAGTTTCGATGATGTTGATGATAGGAGATCATGACATATCCCATTACCATATAGAACTGAACCTAACTGGATCACACAAATAAGGGTTTGGATCTGGATATCATCAATTGGACTAATCCAGTTCAATTGATTTGAATTAGATTCAATTAGGTTCAAGAAAATCATGCTAGCACACGATTGAGCCTAACATTCTCCTTTTTCTATCATTAAAAGTTATCTTGACTGAGCCAAATGAGTTTGTGCTCACTCAGGTACCTTTACCTAGTCTGACTAGAGCTTGTCTAGGTCAGAAAAGGGTTGTCTTAATTTATGAGATAAATTTGAGACAACACCTGCCATTTTTCCATCACCTGCTAATTCTTGTCCTTTGACTTTGGTCAAACATTGACCTTTGACCCTTGGACATCTGCCCATGTGTCATGCACTTATTGGAGAGCAGATAGGGGCTTGTCCCCTTACTAGAAATTGGAAAGGAAGGGGTGCATGCCTAGGATGGCGTGCGCCCATGGATAGGGATGCCTGGAGTCCCATACGGATGGGACTCCAGGTTGCTTCTTGGATTCAAACTAGGTGACCCTCACCTATAGACTTTGACCAGTCTTAGGCACCACCTAAGGATGAATCTATGGGTCTCTCATCTAATTGGATCAGATGATGTCATCCCACCAATCAGATTTAGATCTGATTGCACGAAGCAACGTGATTGGCCGAGGTGATGTGGCACTGCGTGGCGCAGTAGGGTCCATATAAAGACCTATCTGCACCCAACTTTGATAGAGCTTTCTCCTAGCCACGTCCTAAGGCTATCCCTCTCCCTCCTCTATATCACCTTTCTAATCCTCTCTCTACTCTCCATGCCCAAGGAAGTTGGGCCTTCAGATTAGTGCGATTCAAGCAAGAAAAGGCTGACGAGAAAGGAAGAAGGCAGCACTGCTGTAGAGACGACAGCAGATCTTCGAAAGGAGTTTCAAAGATCCTCCAAATCAGATTCAGATCTAATTTTTGAAGATATGATAAAGAAGAAAAAGATCTCCAGATCTAGTCTGAGTGGATACCGGTAGAGGCCAGACGATTGTATAGCTAGATCCAGAACCTCAGGCAATCAGCAAGATCATCAATAGATAATCGGATTACCCATATCAAGGTAAAACTAATTTAGATTTAATTTAATTTAATTTTTTTATTTATCAAATTAAAAAATGAGATCTAAAAAATATTAGATCTAATTTGGATCTAAGAAAAAATTTTTGAAATATGCCTCTTGATCCAATCAGATTTGATCGAACCTGACCCGGGAAATCAGGATTTTTTCTTCAGATACTTGGCTACATGACTCTGTTCACCAAACATCTCCTATAGGTGAGCCAATATTTGGTGAGCAATCCTGATATCTTCATGTTGGCTTTGAAGTTCATCAGATATCGAGTCCAACATGTAGTATCTGGCCTTGTTATCATCATCTGTCCACCTATCTAGAGACACTCTCTACTCAATGAATGGATGAGCTGATAAGGTAGGAGGGTCCTGGTCCAATACATGAGTTAACTTCTCGAAATCCAAAATAATTTTGAAGTTTTGAAGTCAATCCTTATTATTTGATCCAGTCAATCTATGGGTGTCCTGGATACGTGCTAGTGGGTTGGATGCAGACATTTTTTCTATAGAGAGTCAAAGTTTCTGGTTAGATATTGTAATTAAGACTTAATCAATTTATTTAAAAATTTTATTTTTAAACAAATTAGCTTCCACTATTTTCTTGGATTCCTACACTTCCTCTGTAGAGATGCGAAAATCTTCATGATTACTAATTTCTAGTAGGTGGTGTAGTCCCACCAATTGACTCATTACCTCACCTAACAGTTATTGGTGATGGGTTAGCCAATGAGTGAACAACTCTTGTTCAATGATTCTCTAATCATGATGCACCCAAACATGGTCTCTAATTCATGAATCTCATCATGTCCAAAATATTGATCCACTCCTTAGTTAAGTCAGACCCACCATTTACACAGATTGGATTCCTAATTGAGTCTCTCACCGTATCCAAAATATTGAGCCCAATCCATCCTCCAGCCCGTAGCATCCAATGCCTAATAGACATGGTTGCATCTTCCCGGTGCAACTGAGCCACTGTAACCAGTCGAGAACAATCAACCCCGAAAAGGGCCCGCACATCTACAATGGTGGAAGACCTTAGACTTAATCTTTTCTTAGGAAGATTTGATTTAGGTCTCATTAAACTAGACTTGACATAGTCATAACCATTATGACTAACCTAGTGGCATGGGTTAGCTCAGATTATTGACCACCTCAGATCAGAACTGAGTCAACAAACATGGCCAAGTAAGTGAGATCGGTGGAAGGGATATGCCATTAACTCGACAAGAATGCATTCGAGTCGAGTAGCTCCAATTAAAAACCAGTCGGTCGTATCTGCCAAACTTACCTTAGACACCAAATTGTTGAGCCAGAACCAATCGGATTAGCCTACAATCCAGACTCTAACCACTGAGCCTAATTAGGTCTTAGCTTGATCGATCACTCACGTGACTCGATCTTGACCCAGACTTAATCCTATTAGGCTGGTCAATTTAAGCATTGTTGATCCCATCTAACCAACTCTTGATTCGATTTGATCAACCGCTAGACCTAATTGAGCTACCCAAGCCCGAACCCAATTTTATGAATATGTCTTAGATCTAAAAATTCTCAATTTTAGATCTAATATAATTTCATAATCTTAATTCTTAATTAAGTTTAGGGTTCATAAACAAAACATGTAAATAAGATCCTAGGGTTTCAGGATCTAGGGATTTTGCAGAAAAGTAAGTTTTTAATTTCTGATTAAGGACGAACACGCAGCACCCCTACACATCATAAGAACACCCCATCGAATGGGAAGGAGAGGGATCTTTAAACCCTACTTTGTTCTTATGACTCGGACGGCCAAGGGGAATGCCTTAATCAGAAATACAACTAATCTACAAAACTAATTAGATCTAAGCATATATCTCATATAAAAATTGATCTAATTAAAATATATTTTGCATACATCTCATGTATCATATCATGCATATTTTTCAGATCTAAATTATCTCATAATCATCTAAAAAATTAAATTTAAATTTGATCACATCAAATAAAATTTAATTTAGACCTTTTGTAGAACTATTCTATAACTAGTCTAAACATGCAACTATCATATCTCATATGAACAAATTAAATTAAATTTATTTTCTATTTTTAGATCTGATTATAATATTTATAAGATCAGAAAATAGTAAATAAATAAATTTTAAAATTATAATTAATTAAATAAAAATTATGATTATACTAGACTACACATAGAACAATTCTATTCCTAGTCTAGTTATGTATCTTATACATTTTAGATCTAGATTAATTAATTTTAATTTTTTAATTTTTTAATTTCAAATCTAATCAAATCTCATGTAATATCTAAAATTATTAATTTATCAAATTAAATTAGATCTAAATAAATTTTAAGCAACCTAGATTTGATACCAGTTGAAGGGAAAATCTCGATATCTCGGATCAGGTTCATTCAAATCTGATTTGATTGAGAGGCATATTTTAAAAAATTTTTCTTAGATCTAAATCAAATATGACACTTTTCAAATCTAATTTTATGATCTAATAAATAAAAAATTAAATTAAATTAAATCTAAATTAATGTTACCTTGATTTGATGGGTAATCCAATTACCCTTTGATGATCCTGCTGATTGCCTGAGGTTTTAGATCTAGCCACGCAAGCACTTGGCTTCTACTGGTATCCACTCAGACTGGATCTAGAGAACTTCTTCTTTTTTATCATATCTCCAAAAATTAAATCTGGATCTGATTTGGAGGATCTTCAAAACTCCTTTTGAAGATCAGTAGTCGTCTCTGCAGCAGTGCTGCCTTCTTCCTTTCGCATCAGCCTTTTCTTGACTGGATCGCACCAAACTGAAGCCCAACTTCCTGGAGCGTGGAGAGGAGAGAGAGGATTAGAAGATGGCATGGAGGAGGGAGAGGGGTATCCTTGGGGCAAGGGCTAAGAGGAACTCATAAAAAGTTGGGCGCAGATAGGGAGGGTTTATTTATAGACCCTGCTACGCCATGCAGCGCTGCATCATCCCGACCAATCACATTGCTTCATGCAATCAGATCTAAATCTGATTGATGGGATGACATCACCTGACCCAATCAGATGAGAGCCCCACAAATTCATCTTTAAATGGCACCTAAGACTAGTTAAAGTCTATAGGTAAGGGTCACCTAAGTTTGAATCCAAGAAGCAACCTGGAGTCCCATCCGTATGGGACTCCAGTGTTCCCTATCCACATGGGCGCACGCCATCCTAGGCATGTGCCCCCATCTGCCTTTCCAAATGGTAAGGGGACAAGCCCCAATATCTGCTCCAATAAGTGCATGACACATGGGCAGATGTCCAAGGGTCAAAGGTCAATGTTTGACCAAAGTCAAAGGACAAGAATTAGCAGGTGATGGAAAAATGGTAGGTGTTGTCTCAAATTTATCTCATAAATTAAGACAACTCTTTTCTGATCTAGACAAGCTCCAGTCAGATTAGGTAAAGGTACCTGAGTGAGCACAAACTCATTTGGCTCAGTCGAGACAACTTTTAATGATAATAAAAGGAGAATGTTAGGTTCAATCGTGTGCTAGCATGATTTTCTTGAACCTAATTGAATCTAATTCAAATCAATTGAACTAGATTAGTCCATATTGATGATATCCAGATCAAACCTTTAATTATGTGATCCAGTTAGGTCAATCTATAAGTAAATGGGAATGTCATGATCTCCTATCACGACATCTCGAAACTTCTTTTCGATGGATCAGAACTCTTCTGATTCAGACCATAGAAATCGAATCGATCATCTAACGTCATTCTAATTGCTCCAAATCCATCACTGACACCTTAGCCAGTGATATTAGTGGCAATCCATCAAAACTAAAATGAACTCTTGGCTGGCAGCTCCGTATGTGATTATGTTCTTCTATCTTTGACCCCGATCAGATTAGGGTTATAGGTGAACTCGTCAAACTAATTCTATCATATGATTAATCTTCGATTTCAATGTCGATGTGGAAAACCTAATAGACATTCCTTTCCTATTATTTCAACTCTCTACCTGGCAATGGGGTTATGGACTTGATCTCTGATCATCATAGGCTGCCCTCATCCATCGAGTAGATAGATTTTCTCTTGGGCCAATCCAATTCCTACAATGAACATGCTTAGCCAACATACACCTTAGAGTTTTTGAATGGCTAGGACCGAGTCATGGGTGTAGTCAACAATAACACCCTTAAGTAAACTGTTGATGCTACGTCAGGTCAAGGAACAGACACCCTGCAAGCTTTGGTCAGTCATCGACGAGAAGGTAGACTTTCTTTATACTTCCGCAGGTGGTCACACTCAATGCTCTCATTCTTTAATCGAGTAACTTGTACTCTCGCTCTGATTCTCTAAATCATAGACTTAGACTTATAATATATAAAAAAGCAATTTACACTAACTTTGCCGATCAATCACATCCCTCATGCGAACCTACGGTCAGCGAGCCTTTATGAGTTAATAAATAAAAATTTTGTCTTAAATTATCAACTCTTGAAAATTAGAATTATCATTACCATTAACTCAAGGGATGTATCACAGACACTAAATACACATATGTGATAGAAAATAATGCATTTTATTGTTTATAATCAAAATATATTTTGCCCCTAGAAGTGTTATTACAAGTTCAGCCAGTTCTTAGCTCTAGGGCACACATATCTAACATCATACCATTATGGAACTGAAACCTAACTAGATCACACAAAAGTGGGTTTGGATCTGGATATCATCAATTGAATTAATCCAGTTTGATTGATTTGGATAAGATCTAATCAGGTTCAAGGTAATCGTGCTAGCACATGATTGAGCCTGACTTTCTCCTTCTCTAATCTTTCTGATTAATCGCAACTGAGTTAAATTTAATTTGACTCTTCTTAGTCTTTGAATGAGGGTTGGGGTTAATTCATCTGATTGGAATCTGCTAGGTTAGATTCAATTTAATAGAAATTAAATTCATTCATGATGAAATTGGACTAGGGTCATAATAAGTTGATCAATTGAGAGTGAGGATCACATGATACGGAAAGGGCTTCTAGAAATAATTTTGCTCTACTTTATAGTATATGATTGGGTTTGAGTCATACTTTGGGTGAGCCATTTCAATGATTTTTATAGTGTGCCATAGATTTGGGTTTCTAATGAGTTTGATGTTGAATCAAGACTGCTTGAATGGAGGCAGTCCCATGCCGCCATGGACTCCTCCTTATCCTTCTTCTTCGCCAACATTGGGAGGAGTTTTGGGTAACAAACTGATAAATGATTAGGTGGGCAATGTGGGTTATCAGATTGTAGTCCCTAGATAATCAGCAAATGAGTTGCTTTTGATCACTTAGGAGTCTAGATGCATAAGGAACTTGTATAAAACCCTGCAGTTAATGGCCCTTGAAGAATTCCCGATTGCCATGTCCAGTTTCTGGCCCGCCCCTTCATCTTCCATTCCCTTCTAATTCTCTCTCTCTCCTTCTTCTACATGCAAAGGTTGGGGTAAATCAGAGAAGAAGATCGCAATTAATTTTGAAGAGTTTAGCATTTACCGATGAATTGTTCATGAAGACGGACAAGCGCCATCTCTCTCAACAACACAA
>QRFJ01002996.1:87991-152085 GCA_006176705.1 Cocos nucifera | reverse complement strand
TTTAAATTTTTCATACAAGTATGTGCCGTCGATGCTGATCATGGATGACAGTTTCTAAAATCCTAGATGGATGGATGGATGGAAAGCCCAAAAAATATAATTTAAAAACCTTGCATTGAAATTTTTAGTTGAAAAAATTTCATGAAACAACAATATTGAGGTTTGCATTTTGGAGTGTAGCCATATAATGGGATAATTTTGCATAAGACGACTCTCATTCTCTATAAATATCAATCAATGCCTTCTATTTCTTAGCTATGCTTTTCTATATGACACCGTGTATTGAAATTGCTTATTAATGGTTGCCACAATAACTTCAACTTTAACATCTGATCTTTCTCAATAATATACTAGACTAGTGTGCCAACCGTCCTTTCACTGACATGTTTATGATCTTGACTCAATCTCTTAAACAAGCAAGTATGAGAACTCTCATAACTGGTGATCTAAAAATATCCATGCTTTTTTAATAATGCAATACGAAGCCTCCATTTACATTCTTGTTTATTATCTAATGATGCATGTCGTATTGACCACCACTTTGAATATGACTGGACTATATTATATGTCCGATACTTTCGAATATGATAAAGATCAATAGCTCTCTTTAGATTATTTTTACTATGAAAAATCAACCTATAGAAAATTCAGTCATCGAAGAATTCCAAAACTAATAATCATAGTTTAATCTTCGACTAGCACTAATAACACCATCATGATCTAAATTTAAGTCGCTAAAATTATGGAGGTTCATGCAAATAAGGTTCAAGTTTTACATTATTATTGGGCTGATCATTCCGATCATAATCTTCATCTTCATCATTGTTATTATCCTCATCAAGCCATTATTTTTCACCCTTATTCTCATCTGACTCAAAATCTTGATTATTAGAATTTATTCCAATGCTGATCCAATCATTGTCCTCCATCTAAGTGTCGTATCCCATACTTACTACTACTTCCACCACAGGAGAAATCACTATAGGAGAAGTCACCATAAGAAAAGTCACCATAGAAATTTGAATAATTAGACAACTAGAGCCAATAGTATTAAAATATTATTCTGCAAACATAGCCTCAATACCAACAGTTCGCACTATAGGACTTAAGAAAGATAAGGAAGGACCATGAGTATTGTCCTCTTGGGTTAAAAGCCTACTAAAGTATCCAAACCTCGGTACCATCATTTGAGTAGTATTTTTATTAAAGAATATATCTTTCTTTTTAATATATAATTTAATATATCGATATTCTAGAAATTTTAGAGAAAATGTCAATATTTCTTGAACATCTTCATCGTAATCAATTGAAACTAAAATATATTTGCTCTGTATTAATTATTTTGATAAATTAAGAGATCTCCATCTTAATTTGATTTCATATTTTTTTCTATCTATAGAAATATCACTATATAAATAGTCTAATAATTCTTGATGTGATAATGATGAAGACAACCTAACCATCCGACTCATAAGCTAACTATGCTGCATACACTACAATAAAACTAATTTTTTATGATGTAAAAAATTCATCATAAATAATCAATTTCCATCACTAATAATTATTAACAATAAAATTTGCATTGCTAATTCTTCATTGCAAAAAATTAGATCATAAATAATAATTAGCAATAAAAATTTAATTTTCATCGCTAATAAAAAGTTTTATGATGAAAAATTTTCATCAAAAAAAAATTATTCATTAAATTATTTATGATGAAAATATTTATGATGAAAAATCAAAATTTTTCATCATAAATAATTATTTTTTCTAATAAAATACTTCTTTAAAAATAAAAAATATTTATGATGGAAATATTTCATCATAAATAATGAATTATTTATGATAGATTATTTTCATCATAAATAATTTTTATTTTTTATGGAATATTTTTATCAAAAAAAATTATTTACGGTGAAAATTTTTCATCATAAATAATTTTTTATTTATGATGGATATATTCTATCATAAATAATAAATTATTTATGATAGAAACAATCCATCATAAATAATTGCATTACAAATTATTTTTTAAAAAATTTATAAATAAATATATTTTATATTTTATATTTTAAATATTTATATTTATAATATAAAAAGTAAAATAAAAAATTTATAAAATAAATCTATAAGTAAATTTCATCATTTCATCCATAAATAAATTTTATTATTTTATTATATAAAAATATAATTATAGAAAGTATTTTTTATAAATGCAAAAAGATCCAAAATAAAATAAAAATATACAAAAATAGACTGCCAGCCGTCAAGCATCGATAGTATGTGGAAAAGGAGAATGGATCAAAGAAAAAAAGCGCTTAGAGGAGCTTGGACCAGCCTGCTGCTGTCTCATCAGTTGGATTATATGTTCCATCTGCATAATCTACTCCATCATCTATATCTAGAATAGCTGGTACTCATCGAGGCGTATAGTTTACTACCGATCTTTAGTAGCCTATCTCTATATCATTACCAGCCAGACATCACAAGCAGCATGGATGTCAGCCCTGGATGAAAGTGAAGATGTAGGAGCTTTAATTTCATGCTCTAGCCCCCTAACATAACAGGGTCTCGTACCAAGCATCTGATAATAGATCTCATCATCTGTGGATGTAGTCGAGCTCTCTAAGGTAGGCTGAGATCTAATGTCTATCATACGATCCTGAAAATTAAATTTATAGCTATTCTAAGTTTGTACTGAAAATTAAAATATTAATAAAAAAAATAGTTAGAAAAACTCACATAAAGCTCCTAACTCCCGGCCATCCAGTATCCTGACCATTCAATCTCCTGACCATCGTTGATGGATCCGCTAGTAGATCTCGATCCTACTAGGAAGCTCACCATTCTCTACATCTCTTTACAATTTAAGAATAATTAATAAAAAAAATTTAAATAGTTAAAGAGTTAAAATATGATAAATAAAAATTACTTACCATCTGCTCTATATGGTGAGTGAATGGCCTTAAACCCCCATAATGCGAGACTATCTATCTCGCCCGATTTGCAGTATTTTTGGCATATTGATCCTGCACAGTTAACAATCAAATTAGTTAATAAATAACTAAATTTAAAAATAAATAATTTAATTATTAAATTTTAAATAAAATAAAGTTACCTAATATGTCATATTCTTGTACGTGCGGCATATGATAGTCCAGTTCTCGATACTGATGCTGTCATATGGCCGCTGCCATGTTGCCTCCATCTCCTGATCATGCACTACAGCATACTAGTGGTGATGAATGTGATGTCGGTACTTCTTAAAATATGAGCATAGATGATCATCTACAGCTCGCAGCATGTGATCGTGCTTAAAATCAACAATATCAAATATAGCCTGCCAATAATAAATATTATAATAATATAGTACTAATTAAATATTTAAATAAATATTATTGTACCTTTAAGTGGCTATAGAAGATCTTCATTTGAGGTTGTGTAACCTAACATCAATCAAAGAGCATCGTTGGAGCAAAGCTACGGCAAATAATACCTAGCTCAATCTGCCATGGCTCACACCATCCTCTAATAAGCCTGGTATAGTCTAGTAGAATCTCGATGCGAAGATGCTGTCCCTCATGCTCGCATCTCCAACGATCAAGAATGAGGTTCTTCGGCAGACCTCATCCTCACCTCACCACCACTAGAAAATGGCCTGAAAAAATAATAAATAAAGTATTAGTATGATAGCCATCTATAAACCTAATAGATAAATTAAAATTAAATTTTATTTTATTAAAAATATTAAAATATCAGTCGGGCCTGCCTCACTCGAATCCGCCTCACTCGGACCCTCTGGCGACTCTGATGGTGCAGCAGTGAAAATGAGGAAAGGCTCAGGGTAGGCTGGGAACTCGAACATCGTCGTCTCCCTCCTGATGCCATACCTGTAATACTTAAACGATGCATATAATTAATTTCATATATAAATTAATATACTAATGAATGATAATAGTGAAAAACATATAAATGCTAATGACAACAAAGAAAATATACCATGCAAATTCAATAAAATCTCAAACATCTTTTCGATATTCAGGCAAAAAAATACCTCTGGCATTTATCCAACTTTTATCGATATTTATCTGACAATAAAGAATAATGCCTCATGAATCCTAACTCCATCAACTCTTTTCTAATATATCATGTGGTCCTATCCTTTTAAAAAATGCATCACTTATATTATTGCCATAGCTTTGTTCTTTGTTTCATATCCGAAAAAAAATCCGGCAGCATCTTTCAATAGTTCTTTAGGTACATGATATAGATGGACTATATTTTAACCATATCTAATATATACCTAGAGAACAAACGAGATAACTACGATAAAATTTTTTGCAATAGAACAAAGAATACCGTAATAATAATAAAATATTGGTAGATTTCTAAACTGCCCAAATCGGGGCATCCAAGAGTCGTTCACAGAGTCCATTTTGAGAACTCTACCATTCACAGAGTCCATTTTGGGGACTCTACCATTCACAGAGTCCATTTTGGGGACTCTGGGACTGACTCTTAAATAGAAATCTAAGATTACATCAATGCATGCATTAAATCATTACCAAATCAGATCCCGAACAAAATCCTAGATTAGATCCCAAACCAAATTTTGACCCAGATCTCGATCAAGATTCGACCCGTATCATGACCCAAATCTCGAATCAGATCCCGAATAGGATCCTAGATTGGATCCCAAACCAAATCCTAATCTAGATTTGGATCCCTATCGAGATCCGACTCGAATCATGACTCAAATCCTGAACTAGATCCTGGACAGGATCCTAGATTAGATCCCAAACCGAATCCCGACCCAGATCCTAGATCGGATAGTTCATATGCATTAAAAATTAAAACCTTTGACTAATATAAATTAAAATATTAAATCATAATCATAATAAAACATAGGAACTAAACAAATAAAAAGATTAAATTATAACAAGTAAAAGCATAAAAATATAATTCAAAATCTAACTATTTTAATTATAAAAAATAATTTAATTTTAAATATTTTATCAATCTATTTTAAAATTTATTTATCAATCAAATTATTATTATTATTATTATGGACTAATCCAGCCAACCCCTTACGGACCCTCTGCCCCCACCCTTGCAGTGCCCCTCCGGCATCCACCACCTGCGGCTCCCCACCTGACCCATCACCGTCGCCCCTCCATGCCCCACCCCCATGGCCCCATCCCTTGTGGTGCCCCTCCATCTCATACCACCCACAGTCGCCCACGCGACCCATCACCACCGTCCCTCGGCACCCCAGCCCCCATGGCCCCCACCTCCTATGGTGCCCCTCTACCTCACACCACCTACAGTCGACCATCCGATCTGTCACCACCGTCCCTCGGCGCCCCACACCCGTGGCCCCCATCCCCTACGGTGTCCCTCCATCTACCTCCCACCACCAGCAGCCCCCAGTCAGCCCATCAACGTCGCCACCCATGGCCTGCTAGCACCCACCCCCACGCCCCTCCACACACCACCGACCACCGTACAGCACCACCCCCGTGCATGCAGATGATCGAAAGAATAAAAAAAAATTAATCGATCGACCGGGGATAGGATGGAACTTACCTTTGATGCAAGCATAGCAACAGCGGTAGCAAAGGCGATGGTAGTGGGAGATGCGATTGCTGGCCGGTGGAAGCCCAGGAGGGGAGAGAGAGGAGAGGAGAGCAATTCGATCGAGAGATCAAGTGGGTTTTGTGGGAAAGAAGGCACGTAGTGGTAGGAAATATTTAAAGGCCTTTAGTGATGGAATTTTAGCAACAAACATTTCATCGTTAAAACATTTATTAGCGATGAAAATCATATTTTTATTACTAATAATTTCCATCAATTATTTTCTCTCTCCAAAAAATATTAAAATATTTGATAAACTTATTTATGATGAAAATAATATCAACATCACAAATAATGATTATTTGCAATAAAAATTTTATGCCATAAATAAATTATTTAAAAAATTTGAGCCAGCTCTATCAGAAGTTGAGCTGGCTTGACTATGCCTTATTCAAATATTGTCTTCTATCTGTCTGAGAGAGCTTACTTGAATTTACCCAAAGCTGGCTCGATCTCAGCTTGAGTTGGCTCGGTCTCAGCCCGAGCTGGCTCGACTATGTATCTGAACCAACTCGTCTGTGTGCCAACCCCTTATCTATTATAAAAAAATTATTTAAAAAATTAAAAAACTCATATTATTTATGATAAAAAAAATTTATCATAAATAATTAATTATTTATGATAAAAATATTATTTTCATCATAAGTAAATGATTATTTATGATGAAAAAATTATGTCATCAATAATCTTTCATAAATAAATTATTTAAAAAATTAAAAAGATCAGCTTAATTATAATGAAAATTTTTTTCATAAATAATTAATTATTTATGATGTAAATAATATTTGCATTGCAAATCATCGATTATTTATAATAAAAAATTTTTATCATAAATAATCTAATTTTTATTTAGAGCATAGAAAAGATAGACTATTTAAAAAAAATAAGAGAACAAAGATGCACTGTGCATGGCCGATGTGATAGGGTTGAGGGGTGCGAGCACATCCATAATTATCTAGTCTGTGAGCAAATTAATTTTTTTAAATTTTTTTAAAAATTAATATTCTTTTAAAAAATATTTTTTAAAAATATTATATAATTTTAAAATTTAAAATTTATCTTTATCATTCATTATTTAAGTAATTATCATGCAAGTATTGTCATAAAATTTTGCCTCGATCTGGTAGCCTAGCTATATAGATTAATAAAATTTAATTTTGATGGTCACTAATGATCGCATGATGATCTGATAGATAAAAATTATCGATGAGTTCAAAAATTTACAACGATGATCTTTGTGATATTTATAGCATAATATCAAAATTTTACTTCAATCAGATATAATTATCATAGTCAATTTAGCATAAGATGATTTGAACTATTAAATGAAGAATGAGTAATTAAAAGGCTAAATGGCGCATGATTATAAAATAATTTTTTTAGATAAATGATCTTTACTAATAGTTTAATCATTTCTATGATAGTGATCATAAAAAATAAACCACGTGTATATAAAATATCTAAAACTATATATCTCTTGATATACTTTCTTAAAGTTCTTAAGCAATTATACTTATATTTTTATAAAATATACTTAACGTAGATGATTCATAGATGCAAAGTTTAGATTTTACAATTACCACCATATAGATGATTAAAATAGTAGCAAAGATTATTTATCTAAAAAATTATTTTATAATCGGATATCATTTGGCCTTTTGATTACTTATTTTTTATTTAATGGTCCACATCATCTCGTATTAAATTGACTATGATAATTATATTCGATTAAAGTAAAATTTTGATAGTATACTATAAATATCATAAAGATCATTGTTGCAAATTTTTGGATACATCGATGATTTCTATCTATCAGATCATCATACAATCATTCATGATCATCAAAATTAAATTTTATTAATCTATATAGCTAGAGCTATCAAATCAAGATAAAATTTTGTGATAATACTTGCACGATAATTACTTAAATAATAAATGATGAAGATAAATTTTAAATTTTAAAATTATATAATATTCAAAAAAAATATTTTTTTTAAAAGAATACTATTTTTTTAAAAAAAATAAAAAAATATTAATTTGCTTGCAAGCTAGCTACTAGTGGACGTGCTCGCACCCCTCAATCCTGTCGCATCGACCACGTATGGCACATCTTTGTTCTTTTTTTTAAATAGTCCACCTTTTTTCATGCTTTGAATGAAAATAAGATTATTTACAATAAAAATTTTTCATTATAAATAATCAATTATTTATGATAAAAATATAATTTATATCATAAATAATCACTTATTTACGATGTAAAATTTTCATCACAAATAAGCTTGTATGTTTAATTTTTTACATGATTTATTTATGAAAGATTATTTATGATAAAATTTTTTCATCGTAAATAATCATTTATTTATAATAAAAAATTTTTGTTGCAAATAATATGAGCTTTTTAATTTTTTAAATGATTTATTTATGGTAGATAAGGGGCTAGCATATAGGTGGGCTGGCTCGGATGTACAGTTGAGCATGCTCTCTCAAGCAAATAGAAGACAGTGTTCGAACGAAACGCAGTCGAGCCAGCTCAGCTTCTGATGGAGATAGCTTAAATTTTTTAAATAATTTATTTATGACATAAATTTTTATCATAAATAATTATTTATTTATAATAAAAATAATATTTCTATCATAAATAATTAATTATTTATGATAAAAATTTTCTATCATAAATAATTTTATCTTTTTAATTTTTTAATTGATTTATTTATAAAAAATTATTTATGATGGAGATTTTTTGATGCAAATAATCTTACCTTTTTAATTTTTAAAATATTTTATTTATGAAAGATTATTTATGATGAAAATTTTTTTATCATAAATAATCAATTATTTACACTAAAAATCATGTTTACGTCTCAAATAATAAGTTTTTTTATAATAAAATTTTTTATCATAAATAATCTAAGCTTTTTAATTTTTTAAAATATTTTATTTATGAAATATTATTTATGATAAAAATTTTTCATTGTAAATAACTAATTATTTACGATGTAAACCAAATTTTCATCATAAATAATCTAATATTTACGACAAAAAATTTTCATCACAAATAAACTTATCCTTTTAATTTTTTAAATGATTTATTTATGAAAGATTATTTATGATAAAAAAATTTTATCATAAATATTCAATTATTTATGATGTAAATCTTATTTTCATCATAAATAATTTATTATTTATGATAAAAAACTTTTTTATCTTAAATAAAAATTATCTATAATAAAAAATATTTTATCATAAATATCTTTATTTGCAACAATTTTTTTTTATCATAAATAATTTTAGATATCATAAAAGATTAGTTTTCTTATAGTGATGCCATCTTCATTATTTTCTGTTATGCCATCATAATATAATAATAGACGAACCCAAGCACTGGCCATTTTTTCAAAAAATTCTATGATAATATCAAAATCAAGATATTTAATATTAATAATTATTTTGATAAGATAGCTTACATAATAAATGCATCTTATCACTAACTAATAGGTAAAGTTAGATCATTTCCTATTCAGTACTATATTAATTTTATATATAATTACAATAATCAAATGATACGTAATAGGGGCTGAAAGAAATTTTGGTAGCATTTTTGCTTAGTTCTCCCTACATGGGAGGAGAACAAAAAAAAATAATGTCCAAAATTTTCTCGAATCCTATGCATATCATTTGATTATTGTAATTATCTATAAAATTAATTATAATTTTCAAACTATCTAAACTGGATAGTCAATTGACCAATGTACATAATTCTCTCATCCGTACAAAAATATATAAACATACGAATGCCATAGAATATATACATTAATCAAAAGATAGGTCTATAATTTTATGCAATATAATATATTTAAAATCAAAAGATGGATCTTGAAAATGGGCTAAGCATTATCCCTAATCGAGCTCGATCTGAAAATTCTTTTTAGACTTTAGGTCAGGCTTAAGCCTGATGACTTTAGGTAAAATCAGGTCTGAACCCATTTCCAAAAATATAGCAAACAATAATATAGCAAATAAAAAATATATTTAAAATTAATTAATTAAAAAGAAGGGTGGTGGCTGGGGGGAGGGGGTGGGCGGTGGTGGTGGTGAGGGCATCGGGTGGGAAGAGGCCTGGTGGGGGAGGGGGGTGGTGGGTGCGGTAAGAATGGGGCGCACGGGGGTGGGGGGGGGGGTGGCGTGTGGGGCGGCTATCGAAAGGGAAGAGGGCCAAGAGGGAGCGGGGGAGGGTTGGAAGCATGGGCATAATGGTGGCGAGGGGTGGGGGTGGGGCGGCCATAGGATGGGAAGACGGCTGGGGGGGGCGGGGAGTGGGGCGGGGAGTACGATGGGAGGCCATCGGATGGAAAGTCAGTCGACAAGAGCATCAAATTGGGGGGAGGGGGAGCTGGGGGGCGTGGTGGGAGTGCTTAGGCCCGATGGGGGAGAGAGGGGACGAGGGTGGGTGTCAACTGGGAAAGAGAAAGAAACCTGAGGGGGTTGGAAGGTGTCGGTGGGCGTCAGAGCAAGAGGGAGGGTAGCATCAAAGCGAGAGGAGGCGTCTGATTGGAATAGTTAAGCTTCTAAAAGTGCCATTTGAAATGGCGTTTTTAAAAGCACCATTTCAAGTGGTGCTTTTAAAAGCACCATTCTAAATAGTATTTTTAAATTTTTTTAATTTTTATTCTTTTGGCTTTAATTGGATTTCACGTAGGATGGGTGATTAGGCAAGAAATGTCATTCGAAATGGCATTTTACTTTTAAGAAACACCATTCTAAATGGCGTTTTTCAACTTTGCATTACTTTGATAAATAAGTTGAGTTGTATTCTTTTAGTAAAAAAGTTTTAAATTTAAATTAGTATAGTAAAGAACTTGAAACCATGGTATATGAGACTGAGTTTAGACAAAATAGATCCTATAGTTACTTAGAAGGACCACATGGTTGTTAAAAGTTTGGACCAAATAGATCCTCTGGTGCCGGGTCTTAGGGGCCGTTAGAGTGTCCATATAAAATATTACTCAAAAAAAAAAATATAAATAGTGTGGAGAGCCTTGTCGTAGGCAAGGATATGACAACAGCTTAGTCATAGATAATAACACAGATAATAACACGATGCGGTAGATAGCTTTACCTCAGGCAGAAGCATAGTACTAGAGCTAGAGGATGGTTATGGCTAGTTTAAAATCATAAAAAATAATTAAAAGTTTTGATGTACTAACTCGAGAATGTCATTGAGCTTGATCTTATTAATTTGATGGTAATAAAATATTTATTTAATTTTTATTATCTAGATGAAATCTAATTTTTCGTTATAAAGATCATGATCTTGAATCTCTATAATTGCTTTACCGACACGTGGATGATGCTTGTTGGAGCACCATAAAATTAATTTATAATACATTTTAGTATTATTAAATATATATATATATATATATATATATTATATTTATATATATTTTCTTTTATAGTGCAAGAAAGTATCCTTCTTCCGCGGAAGTCTTCTCTCACGCACCCCAAAATTTTTTTCCCACCAAACTCCAGAAGTCCACCCTAATCCATCCGCATGGCTTATTTATTCATGGCCAAGAGCCCTCTACGCTCCTCCATGCGCCACAGCAAGCAGCAACGCCTCCCTAACCCACGCGTCACCCCTTCATGCTGCCACAACTCTCCATACGGCCTAAGCCTTCGCGGAAAACTTTCCCAATCCCCATGCGGCCCACTTCTCCACAAAACTCACAACGCTGCTCTCCCATCCACGTCACATCCTAACTCCTCACGTGATTCCAGCTTTCCACGCTGGCCCCCAACTTCCTCTCATGCAAAGACTCCTTCACGTCACATCTAACGCGCTCCACCACTCAAAAGTTCTAACTACCAGCGGCCTACGCCCCTTCACAAGTCTTCTCATGCCCTGTTTCTCTCCGATAAAAGCACTCTCTCAGCGCACGTTCGCAACAAATCATCACCTCTTCCTCCTCCTTTCTCACCTTCCTTCTTTCTTTCTTTCTTTCTTCTCCACCTTTTCATCCAAAAAAAAAAAAAAAAAACTCGATCCAAATTAAAACAGCCAAATCAAAAGAATAGCACAATAAACCTAAAAACTTCTTCTTCCTTTAGCAAGTGATATCCCTTCAATGCATGACTAAAATTTTTTACTTTAATAAAATAAATAAAAATTATATAATTAAATTTATTTTATTTTTATGATCTTTTATATTTTGATTTGATACAATTAAGTCTTAAACTCTTTATATTCCAAATATCTAAATTATTTTTATTCTCTTCTTCGAATACTATATGCTAAGTAGAGACGATTCATGATTCAAGAATATAAGTCATACTCTAACAAGATAGATTATTTCTAATATTGATAATCATCTCTACTTAATCTATGAATTAAAATTTTAAATAAATTATATTCTGACGCACTACTAGAAAAAGATAGTTTAACAACGGACAAAATTCATTGCTAATCCATTGCTAAACGATTTAGTAACGGATTGATAATGGATTAGCTTGCATTGTTAAAAACCTTATAGTTAATTAGCAACGAAATTCATTTCCATTACTATTTTGTTGCTAATTTTTTTTAGCAATGAAATAGCAACTTAATAATTCTATTTTTCATTTCTTAGTAATAAGCTTGTCAACCAAATAATTACCATTGCAATTTTATTGCAAGATCATTACTAATCTATTGTTAAATTTTTAAAATTTTATTATTAATCCATTACTATGCCATTGTAAAACCATTGCTACTATTTTAATCTTTTATTGCAAATCCGTTGCTATTCCATTACTAAAATTTTAGTATTCCATTGCAAGTCCATGTTTATTCCATTGCTAACATCTTTTGAATCCGTTGCAAATCCATTTCTATTGCATTACTAAAATTTTTATATTTCATTACAATTTTATTTCTAATCCATTGCATAATTTTCAAATATCCGTTGCTAATGCATTGTAAATCTATTACTAATTCATAATTCTAAATTTCTTTTATGTTTCTAATCTGTTGCTAAATTACTATTTTTTATATTTTTTTAGATATATTTTTTAAAACTTATTATTTATATATACCTGCTATATATCCAACAACAATCATCATAGTTTCAATCTAGATCTTAAACCATTCAATAATAATAACAATTCTTCATCCAATAACACTAAAAAATTAATAAAGTTCATACTTTATAAAATGTGCATAGTATATCAAATTATGCCTAAAGTTCACATAGTATCAAGATACATAAAGTACATATCATATGCATATATATAATACATACACCAAATAAGTATCTCATCCATAAAATAAAAAAGAAAAAAAATAACTATGGAGTGCCTAAATGCACATCACCACCATCATTATTTTGTCCATCTTTATCGCCCTCCGATGCATGACACTCTAAAATAGATGCCTAACATCATACATTAATAAATTAAAAAATTATAAAAAAAAGTATAAGTAAAAAAAAGTAAAGTGATATTTTTTCTTACCTTCTGTGGAGCTAAATACAGTGCCATAAAAAGAGCATGCTGTATGTTTATTGCCGGACGCATCTAACAAAGAGGAGTGGTCTACCAAGTACTTAGCCAATTTCATGTTTCATGATGCAAGCTGAGGAATCGAAGGAGGAACTATAGTAAAATTTCTTTCTGAAAATCTAAGATGCTCAGATGCAAAGGTTGATACCGATGATGGATGTGGAGTGATTATAGCCTAAAGGATTTGCTGTATTATTGTTTGTTTGTTCGTTATGCAGCTAAGGTAGCAAAGGTGAAAACCACGGCCTTCAGAGTTTAGTATCTTTATAGATTACAAAATAATTATGCTTGCCTAAAAGACGTCCTCCACTTCACGGACATCAAGATGGTTGCTTTTCATGGAACTAATTTCAAAAATCTAATCTTTTAGTGAATTTTAAAATTTTTAAAAAGAATCTAGCAGCAAAAAAATTTCAGATCTGATGAAAATTTTTTTAATCAATCATGCACGCAATAGATTTAATCTATTGCTACCCTAGGATTTATCACATGCAAGATTAAGATGTTGAAAAATAAAATTAAATTTAAAAAAGATCAATATCTTTGCATGGGTAGCAGAACATCGCAATCCAATTGCTATGGTGGTAATCTGGTGAGGTTCTTGTAGAGTCGCACGAAGTGGAATCATGGGAGTTGAGCCGCATAAATATAGTGAAGAAGACATGGTGAGTCACGAAAAAATAGACAACATATTTCTTTATCATTCATCAAATACTAACATACCCCACAGAATTATTATGTACTCAAGAAGCTTCATAAAATGCCAAAAAGACAGGCCTAACCATAAGAACAACCCCGAAAGCAACCAGAGCTTTGTAGAATCTGGAAATTAGTAGAAAGTTTAAATATGGTGACATTACTCACAAAGAAAGATTGGTACTCTGATGCTCTATGATACAAGTGTACAGAAAGGAACTCTACTAAGGGCTAAGAAGCATTGCAATAGAATGAACAAATAGCAAGCAGCATCAAACAAGTGTGGAACATTAGCGAAGAAAAATATATATATCGCCATGCATGATGGTCAGAGTACTCAAATATACCGACAGACCTCTGAAACAACAAGGCCGGTACAAGTCCGCATGCTTGAGATGTGAGTGCTCTGAATTCCACTACAACATCTCATACAGGTTGTTTGCAGTGAAAATAAAGCACGCACCTTCAAGGAAGCCTCGTGAATTTTAAAAGCTCCTAGCCCTTATAAACAATCTCTAGCAGGACGGCCAATCAACCTGCATTGCTTTGGAAGCAAAGAACACAAGACCTGTCCTTTTACACAAAGGAGTTCCCCATCGATATCGCAGCCATTATGAGTATTTATTCCAGACCTAACCTTCACTGCTTTTACCTGCAATGTCAGTGTATCTAGGTTAGTTGCAATTAAAGGTTTAGATGCAGATAAATAGGGAGCCATTAGATAGAGGGGAAATCAAAAATACATACAAACAGTAGGAGCATGCTTTTTTTTGGGAAAGAAACAGTTGGTGCATGCTAAATGCACCCATGCTATAATATGGATATACAGAAGGGCAACAACAATTCCCTGGTATGTTCATGCCTAAGTTTAAATTAAACTAAATTAGTTTGTCTATTACTATCAATCTACTAGAGGTATACAAAATATATTTCTGAGTAATTATGAGGCATTCAGGGCAAAAAAAAAAAAAACAAACAAACTGTATAACATGGTTGCTCTTAAATGACAACAGCATTTCAGCTAGTTTGAGAAAGATAGAGGTTCTCAAAATAGTACCATAAACAAAATTTTCCTTCTTACCAAAAGAAAAATGGCAGTAGAGTACCTTGACATACTCTACACAGGGCAGAGAAAGATGCCAACCAAATTGCAGGCACCCAAAAAATCTTAACAGCTGCATTCTCCCACTTCCATTGACCAATAGCAAGTCCAAACTATTATCATCACGCTCAGCTTTTGGTGCAACAACCTGGGAACTCAAACTCTGCACAGTCCTGCATGAATGGTTGCATATCAAGACGCCAAGAAATCTCCCCTTCTTAACTACCCACTTCTCCTCTAAGTTTGCACACAAATAGAGGTCTGACATATCAATTTGCTCTTGATCTTCTAAAACCTTTCCTTCAGAGTTTGCTACATCCTTCGTCGTCGGAAGATATTCTAACTCAAAGTGGTACTTGGGTAGACATAGAAATTTAAGAAAACCAGCCACAAAGTACCGTAAGAGAGTTCCAAAACTGCAGCAAACAAGTAAAACAAATCATTTAATATCTCACAGAATCAGAAATGATATCCCAATAGAAGAAAAAAATTAAGAAAATTCGAACAATTCCTCCATAAAAACTAGCACAATAATTATGATTTGGAAACAGAGAATGAGATGGGGAATCCACGCCCACTTAGCAGTATCTAACGGCCTTGCACCGAGAGCACCTTGTGGTGGTGGGGCTATAGCATACGGTGCACTGTGGCGTCCGTGGCCCCCCTACTGGCGGCGGTTGCGGCCGTGATGGGGCGGTAAGCGAGGACCGCCTCCTCCTCTGCCTGGGTGGCCTCCTCCACGGCAAGGAGCGCGAGGCGCATGACCACCTGCCGCCGTGCCACTGCGAACCTCGACCGTACCGTTGGCGGAGCAGCAGGGCGAGGAGAGGGCCGAGGAGGAGGGCCACGAGGGCGGCATCGGGAAGCCCTAGATCCCCACGATGGGGCATTTATCCGGCGGCTTGGGCCGAGCCTGAACTCCGGAGCTCCGCCGTCGTCGCAGGGAGCATAGATCCTCCGCCGTCCGTCGTGATCGTGTACACCGGATCCTTATGGTGCCCCCACAGTGACGACGCCGTTGTATGATGAGATCATGATGCCGATCTATCGAAGAAGCGACCATAGCCAAGAAAATATGATCCACGGCTAGGCCGGCGATCGGTCTGGACAGCACGAATATGGAGGGAGGGTTTCTTGGGGCGGGCTAAGGTTCGATAGGATAGGAACCCTAGCCCAAGCCCTCGATCAAGAAGCAAGGAATTCGCTTTGTTTCTATTAGGGTTTCGGATTGGGAGGCCGGCGATCGACGGAGGCGAGAGGAGAGAAGAAGAGGCGGCCATTGAGGTGGGGAAGAGAGAGGGAGAGAGATGAGGTGGGGGTAAGAAAGAGGAGAGCCGGGTCGGTTGGGGTCGGGTGAGAGAGAGAGGGAAGGGAGAAAGGGGGGAAAAGGGCTGGAAACGTGGCTTATAAATTAAAGTTAGAGTTTTTTTCAGATCACGGATGGATTAAAATTTTATTATAATTTAATTATAAAATTATATTTTAATTTTTATTTTAAATTAATTTGTTATCTATGCAATGCATATAATTTTTGTTTATTTTTTTTTTTTGGTCTTCAGGTCGTTTATCCTCCGTCACTCCCTCGACCCCTCTCCTCCATAGCTACAATATTTTTATCAAATTTTTTATAATTTAATATAATTTTAATAAAAATTTTATTTTATTTTAAATATTATAATTAATTAATTTAAATAAAATATTAAATAATATTTAAATTGAATCTAATATATTTATATATATTAAAATAAAAATATCTATCTTTATCCATCATGTGTCATCAAAACAGATGCCTCTATGCCTTCATCAAAATAGATACAAATGAATCGGATTAATCCATCGCCTGATCCGATCTGATCTGTATAGACTCAATTCGGTCAATTTTAAGAGACTCGCAGATCATAATCAGATTCTAAAATTGAACCCATTCCATTTTTGAATTAAGCCTGAATTTACTGAATTTTGATCTGAGCCGATCCGATCCCTAGAGACTCATGAATTGATTTAAATCTTGATGTTAATGACCCGATTCGATCTGATTCGAATCCAATACAAGATTTGAAAAGCTTTCCTGTTTGGCCGCTCCAAGCCTCCCATCCAATTGAGACTCTTGAGGATGAAAAAAAATAATACACACTAGGCATAAAATATAATATTTTAAAGTATTTTAATTATTTTTAAAATATATAATAGATAAATAAAATCAAATATTATTTTAAAAAAATCATATCCCATGCAACGTATGGGTTTATAAGCTAGTTTATTATTAAAATAGGATTAAAAAAAGAAAGAAGAAAGAGGAAGAGAGACTATGTGAGGAGGGAGGATGATAGAAATAAAAAAAAGGCTTTTTTTAATTTAGAATTTACAATAGACTCAAAATCTGTTATTTTTATATCGCAAAACTATAATTGTTATATTTTCATTAGCAATGGACTAATACCGTTACCATCCAGTTGTAAAATATTTATATCACACTTAGCAACATACCATATTCATCACAAATCGATTGCTAATAAGAACATATATTAAGTTAGCAATGATATTCTGATCCATTGTTATTCCGTTATAATTCTTTTATTTCTAGATTAGCAACGAAGATAATGTCGTTTCAATTTCATAATAAATTTTTTATTTTTAGATTAGCAACGAGACAATTTTGGTTGTAAATCCATTATAAGCTTATCAAAAAATATATAATTTTTTTAATGAACCACTAGCAACAAAAATTTAGTCCATTATAAATCTATTGCAATATTTAGTTGCTAATCCATTGCAATTCTATTGCTAATAATACGTGAGAACTCCTGCAAAATTTAGCAACAGTTTTCAGGTCCATTGTTATTCTATTGCAAACTTTTCATTTCTAATCCATTAAAAATCTATTGTAAATTTATTTTTTTGATTTTAGCAATGAAATTGAGCATTCCATTGTAAATTCATTGCTAATTAATAACTAATTAGAAATGAATTTTGTTCGTTGCAAAGTTTTTATTATTAAATAACACTTTTCTTGTACTGATGGGATAAATCGTGATCCAAGGATATGGTTTGTACTCATTAGGAATATGTTATTTTGAGATCTAATCATAAAATCTTTTGTATTTTTTAAAATATAGATTTAACTAATATACAATTGGATTTGAAAATCTAAAGTATCTTCTTTTATTTGATTTACTTCCTATTTTGTTCTTAATTTAGTTGCTGATTTTTAGATTCTAAAAGATCTTTTCTTGCACTATTTCTTTTCTTTTCTTGTTCAAACACAACTTAGCCCAAGATCCCTTTGGATTCAACCTGTTCTCACCATGTTCTATAGAATAGAATGTAAACCATAATTAATTTAATCTTTGTTGTTCTATGACACACTAGAGACCCCATGCGGGCACTCGGTGGACAAGCTGACCCCCACCAAGAGTGTCTTTGGATTCACTTCGAATAAGACTTTTAAACGGAGACGAGACAATGACAAAGATAGCATTGCCATCAAACTGAATGAAGCAATATTTTATTGATAAAGTTTGTACAAATGTGTTACATATCAAACACTCATAGGTTGAAGTTTGACTACAAGAAAGAAAGGAAAGATACAAGCTCAAATCTAATGATGAAGTAGAGCAACGGGCAGTGTAGGTGCAGCCCTATTGGATTGCCTAGAGCAGTCCTGACGACCAGTTGTAAGACTCTACGAATAGGGGTGGCAATAGCATAGCTCCACCATAGCTGGAGGTGGGTTCACTTATACCATTCTCTGCTCGGAAGAGCCATGAAGCTACACCATCCGGAGAGTGCATAATAGCCCTCTAAAGAGGACTAAGAACCTCCCATGGGACATGACACCAAAGGGACCTTCAATGGCCGCTGCTCCACCTCTATCACCAGCAATCCCCGGTGCCGAACAGGGGAAGGCACCTCTCGAAGGATTGCATTCGCCTTCACAAGGTACCTCTGAAGAAGGCGGTGAAGCTACGAATGCCCTGGATGCAAAACTGTTCCTAGAGAGGTCCAAGACCTCTCCATGGAAGTCAAAAGCATGAGCTGCCTCTTTCTCCCACTACTTCTATCCCATCTCCAATCTGGCAACACCTTCCAATACCTCTTAAGCTAAAGTGGACTCCTCAGCGCCACTCGATCGTTCGGAGATGGGCGAGGACCTATCTGATTGGAGGAAAGTGCCGACAATCTCATGATGGTGGGCCAAGTGATGCCACTGCGACATCTAGGAGGGGCAATTGATGATAGCTTTCAGTGCTCAAGACTCTCTTTTTGTAGAGATTTTAGGCCTAGCACCACCTATGATGCCCTCTTGGAATGTGATAAGAGTCGCTGTATGAGAGGCATAGCAGACTACATCTCTGGAAGTCAAAGGGATAAACCTCCTTCCCAATGAGCCATGGACATCAAAAAATGCCAAGCATTAAATGCTACTGGGGATATGATCAATTGATGATTGACATTTTAAAGATATTTTAGCTTCAGCTGAGACCTCGGCTGGCATGATCGAAAAGAGGCCAACAATGATTTTGGGATATTCAAACAAAAATTTGAACCTCGATAACTAGATCGGTAGATTGGTCCCTCAAAGATATCTTGGATAAGATCGAGATCTTCAAATAATGATTGACAGGATGTCGACCAAAAGTTATCCAAATCCAAGTTCGAGGCTCCCATTCTTTTGGAGATATCTTGGCCATGACTAAAACCTGTGAAAATCACTGATCGACATGGCGTCGAGTTTTGAGAGATATCCTGACCTAAGTTAGGACCTTTACAAATTGACACTTGCAGGTCAATGTCTTCGGGCAATAATGTGGAAAGAATTCGATAACAAATATTAAGGGCAAACTCGATCTAAGCCTACCATAACAAGACTGGGAAACTCATCAGTGAGACCCTAAGGATTTACATTGAATGGATTCATAATGGTAGATGGTACTCGGACACGATCCGAAGTCAGAAGTTTAGCCGAATCCTAGTGTCTACAATATGATGATGTCAAATGGTATTCGAACATAGTTCGAAGCTAGAAAATTTGACCAAATTCCTATGGCACGATCGTGAATAAGTCGGTGAACTCTCACATAGGATGTTCAAACATAAGATAAAAGTTAATTTTATTTATTTAATACTATTTAATTACATGCACTACAAAAGAAGCACCGACTAAGCATTGACTATAAAAAGTAAAAGGACAAGGACCTAATCCTCATCCGATGAAAAAGCCCCTTCTTTGTCATCGCTGTTGCTTGGGTGAAGATGATGAAGGTCCAGCTTGGCATCAGGCATCCCAAATGAGCCTTACAATCCTCAAAGCCCTAGACATAAGCAGAGGTCACCACATTGACAACCTCCTCCTTAAATACCATAGAGGACTTGAAATCCTCAATGTAGCACTACCAGATCTCGTTGGGGATCCATAAAGAAGATACCCCACTGCTTCTAGAGGAGGGAGCCAGTTTGAGACCGGCAGGAGTGGTTAGGATTAGTGGTGCTCCCAAGCCTTAGGAGGCCATGGGAGGAGTCAAGGTGTTAGCTTCAAGAGACTAGGACAGGTGTGAATTCTAGGGCTAGAATCGGTTTGGTCCTAGGATAGAGGTTCAACCCCCCATGGTCATGAGGCCTTGGTTTGTGGGTCTCATAAGGGCTAATCAGAGTTTGGACTAGGATTGGATCCATAGGGTTGAGTACATGATCAGACCATGGGTGTACATGGGTTTGGATGAGTACATTTAGACCGGATTAGCCTAGAAAATTTTTTATGGATTGGATTTTAGTCCATGTATATGTATAAATATACATGCATGTTATAAAATCTAAAAGAAGAAAATCAATACAGTCATTTTCTCTCACATCTCTCTCTTTTTAGTCTTTCACACCCAAGGTGCCTTCGGGGGCATGGCTCCAAGATGGAGGAAGGAGGTGTGCCCCATTATTCCTTTAGCCTCAACAAGATATCAAGGGATCATGCACAATAATTGATATCAGAGCCTTCTTGATGAGGAGGCATGAAGTGAAGAAAAGAACAAGATCCAATGTAGGAAACTAAACAGGATTCAATAGAAGAACAAAAAAAAATTGGGGGGCCAACAGGCCCCCCTTTCTTCCTCCTAATTGGCGGCCAGTGATTGGCCACCGATCTCGAGCTCAGTGATGGATTCCAGTGAACCAGCATTGATCCTAACATCTGATGGCCAGTTTCAATGATCAGGCATGCAAAGGCGGTTTCCATAGGCAATTCAATGGCACTCGCATGTAGGACGGCTCCGAATGGCATGGCGGTCTTCTTCTCCGAGAATGTCGCAGGACAACAGCGATGACCAAATCGACGATGATGGCTGGTGGAATGCAGGTGGTCGCACATGTGCAGTGGGAGCCAAACATGAAGATGGAGGGAGTAGCGAAGATCGGGTCGGATCTTTCCCTTCCAAGCAATGCCAGCGTCGATGTTGTCGATCGAGATGCAGTGGTTGACTGAGGGGAGTTTTTGTCTCCAAGGTTGTGGCCAAGATCTGGTGAAGTGGTGCAGGTGATGGGATTCGATGGTTGCAGGTGCCGCGATGGCGTCGGATCCAACGATGGTGATGCATGTGCACAGTAGAAGCTTGGGGAGCTGGCCAGGGAGCATGGATCTGATGATGGCATGCTGATTCGATGGTGGCATGCAAATAGCAGTAGCGACGGCATGCCGTAGTGGTGATCTGATAGTGGTGGCACCCAGATTCGGTGGTGGCACAATAGCAAGCGATCCAGTTTTGTTTTTGGATGGGATGAAGATGGGAGGGAGGAGTCTAGAAGGTTCTAGGAGAGACAAAAAAAGGTAAAAGGAAAAGAGACTTGGAGTTTTTTATTTTCTTTTTCTCGTTGTTGTTCGTGGCTATTCTCCTAGTTGAGGTTTCGCATGGTGTTGAAAAAAAATTGCGAAGGTTGAGCTGGTGGTAATTTTATTTAGTGTGTTAGAAGAGAGGTACTCAAGGGCTCAAGGTTGAGATGAAGCTGAAGAAACAACTATTCAATCTACTGAAAGGCTGGAAAAGTAGTTGGGGTGCTTTCAATGGTGCAACCGATTGGAGACTTGGGGTGATGAAGATGATTGATTCATAGAGAGTCGCAGTCGATTCAGAGAAGGTGGAAGTCCTCGATGATTTTGGAGGTGTCTAGAGTATCTGAGATGGGAGCAATGATGATAGGGGTCCAACAGGTTAGGGCTAGACGGCTAATCTTGGGTCAGGTTGTTTCTTCTGTAGGGCATTAGAAAAAGTCACGGTTCAGATGAAAGATGGATCGTGTACAGCAAGAGAGGATTCGAATATCTATGAGAAGGCAATGTTGAGCCTCAAGATGAGATAGGTGGGTTTGAGCTTAGGATAGGGTTTGAGCTATAGTTTCTCTAGATAAAATTGAAGTGATGGTTGGTACAGTGGTAGAAGAGGATGAAGTGCTATGGTAAAATTTTCTAGGATTCAGTTATTGAGTCAGAGGAGTTGGATGAGCTCCTATATATTTTGAAAGAGCCTACATGATGCAGTGTATCCAAGATGGCTTTAGTGGGGTTCGTAGAGTGTGAAGGGTCTGAAGGAGCAATGATGATGATTGAGGTGCAGCAGCAAGCTCAACAATGTAGTATTGAGTGGTTGGCCTCGAGTGATTTGGTTATAGAGTCAGATTCTTCTATGACATCAGATGGACATTGATTTCAAATGGAGCACTGGATAGAGGTGGCTTCAGTACTGATGGAGAGAGATTTGATATGAGTTCAGAGCAGAGGGATGTAGATAGAGGAGCAATATTCCAGCACCAATATCAGAGATGCATAGTTTCAGATGGAGCGATATGTATAGGAGGACAGGCATAGTTCTAAGAAGATTGTGTTAGTGTATGCAGTAAATGCTGGTATATAAATACTGCAGGTTCTCCAAAAAAGTCCAGAGAAAGTGATGTAGCTACCAAGCAAAAGAAATCCTACAAAATTTAGGATAGTGCCAAGAAGCAAGCACAGGTCTTCAACTATGGAGGTGATCATCCCAAAGATCTCTAAGGATGCATAGCAGCTAAAGAGGATTGACGGAAGCGTGAGAGTTTGCACAAAAAGGTATTAGGTGTGCTGTGGAGCACAGGTTGGTGTTACAGTTATGGGATTAGAGAAAAAGGACATCAGTTCGAAGGCCAAGAAGTATGGTGGAGCATGAGTCTCGGAAGGTTGTGGAGCATAGGTCGGTGTTATAGATAAGAAGGTGAGATGGCATCGAGAGAATGGTGTTAGCTCTGGAAGGCAGTAGGATGGTACAGATGGTTCATACAAGATTTGCTAAGGCTTGGGGACACTAAGGTGGAGATTGTTAGGATTAGTGACACTCCTAGATTTTGAAAGATCATGAAAGGAATTAAGGTGTTAGCTCTGAAAGACTAGGACAAGTGTGAGTCCAAGGACTAGGACCGGTTTGATCCTAGGATGGAGGTTCAGCCCTCCACGGTCATAAAACTCTGGTTTGTGGGTCTCATGGAGGCTAATCAGAGTTTGAAATCAGGATTGGATCCATGGGATTGAGTGCATGATCAGACTATGGATTTACATAGGTTTGGGTGAGTGCCTTCGGACTGGGTTAGCCTGGGAAAGTTTTTTATGGGTTGGGTTTTGGTCCATGTATAGGTATAAATACACATGTATGTTGTAAAACCTAAAAAAAGTGAAATCAATATATCTATTTTCTTCCACATCTCTCTCTTTTTTGGTCTTTCACATGCCAAGGTGCCTTAGGGGGTGTGCCTCCAAGGTGGAGGAAGGAGGCATGCCCTACTCTTCCTTCAGTCTCAATAGGACATCAAGGGATCCTACACAACAGCACCTTGGGAGACTCAAGAGCATGGACTGACTACTTCCAGCAACAGAGACCCTTGGCCTGCTTCAACTCCTTATGGGCGGTGAGTGGCTGCTTTCTCCCTCGTGACATGCTTCACAGGCTTTTGGGAGGGTCTCATGACTGCCAAGGTGACAAAATAGATGGTCCACACTGATGGCGAAATCCTCCCCCTGGGTGATCTATTTATAGACATCCCAAACGACGTGAATTTGCTCGCCAAATTGAGCCAATCTCGAAGCGACTCTCTTCATTAACTTCCTGATCCCTCATGTCCAAGGGACGATTCATGAAGGATGCTTTGAAATCCATTATGGACTGCCACATGACGAGCCCATATGGAACAGCAAGTTGCTCCCAAATTTATTCTCTTAGGAGAACCACTCTGCAACCTTTCAGGCCCCATTCTTGATAAAAGTGACCCAAATCGCAAAGTGACATGGCATGGTGTGAGTCTCCAAGAAGATTTCTCTACATTCAATTTGGGATGTTTCAAAGGTCACATCCAACAAACTCCTCAGCCAAACTCCCTTGGACCCTGCCCGACATGGCTCCAATGGTACAAGGGCCCCCTAGCTTAAACCGAAAGCTTTGGATTACATCCTTGAAGTAAACTAGAGGACACATTCCACCGATTTGACTCAGCTAGTCATTTTCGATAGTCAGACATCCAGGAGCCTACATCAGAGCAGCACATCCTTGGACAAAAGTTTGCCAAGGCATCGACTTTGCAACGAGAGAGTACACTTGATGGAGGAACGCCAATCACAATTAAAGCATTCAGACAAGGGACGATGCATGAAAAAGGTAAGCTTACATAACAAAAGATTCATTTCATTATATAACTCTTGGTTACAAAAGTGCCAAAGGCGAATACAAGAAAGGGCAAGATGGAATCAGAAATCATTAGAGAGCATCTCGGCCTCCACATCAATGATTGGATCGATGGTTGGAGCTATGATAACAGCCAGCTCACTAGCTATTGACTCGATGATGGGTGGCGTAGGCTTCGATGGCGCCCCCATAGGTGGCCAATCATCCCCTCTGCCAATCATTGAATAGGGATCGAGTCAACTAATGTCGATCTTCCCAGAAAGAAATGTGCCACTTGCACCTTACAGGCATCGAAGCTGAACCCATAAGCCACTATGGAGCATTCGATGACTTTGGCCTTGAACTAGCCTGACATCTTGAACTCCTTAACAGTCTTTGTTCTGAATTCAATGATCATCGATGCCTTATCTGCCACCACTTTGACCGCAAACCATAGTTTCTCTTTGGCCTCCTTCAGCACCATCCTTTTTGCTTGGAGCTTTGCCTCTAGCTCAGTGATCCTCCAATAGTGCATCTCCACGAGACTACATGAGAGCGATAGAACCTTCAAGCTAAGGGTGACTTGCTCCCTAGCGGTCCGAAAACTCAGAACGGGCCCGAGTGATGTCCTCCCTCACTGCTTGAAGGTCGTCCTTGATCTTCTTCCTCACCAGGCTGAAGCTGATGATTGCCTCAAAAAGGTGAGCCATGTCATGCACCAGCTATAGGAAAGAACTAAAGTCAGGGCACTTCCAAGGCCAGATGAAGAGAATTGGCCAAAAGTAGAAAACTCACCCTTATAAGGTCACCAAATGATGATTGGATGGCCTTGTCCAGTGGCTGGGCCTTGGTCTCCATCCAGTAATTTGGCAATAGCACCATCTAGAGGAGCTCTTGGGCAAGATGCAAATTGCGGAAGGCCAAACCACCCCTTTGCACCCTTGCCACAAATGTGAGAGGCTCCCATCAAGCTGATGAGGATGGCCCCACTCCTCGGTCCACTACTGGGGTTGAAGCCGCTGATGGAGCTGGAGGCAAGTCAACTTGCACTGATGACTAGAGAGGAGATGGCGATGCCGCTCAAGCTGACTTAGCAACGATGAACAATGCTATCCCCAAGGGCAGCATAATAATGACCCCAGCACCATTAGTGCCGGCTCCTCTAGCGCTGGACGTCTCAGCCGATCCAGAAAGGGCACCCATGGGAGAACTTGGAGGCATCTTCTTCTGCGAGTGTCCGCCCTACGGAGTGGAACTTGGTCTCTTCCTCACAAAGGAAAGCCTCAACTCCTCGAACATGATCCTCATCACTGCAAGGGAGAAGAAGAAAATTAGCATAGAAATGAAGAGCCAACTATGAAGCCAGCAAAATGCAGAAACCCGAATGTACCCTTAGGAAGAGCCGAGCTGAGACCGATGTCGTAAAGGTTTTGCATCATCAACTCCAGTAGCTTCAGAATCTTGATGTCGGCCAACTTTTGGTGGTCCTTCTTATCCTTGGGGAGGACTGACTTATCCTTATTAAGGAAAAGCCATGGATCATCCTAGGCCCAGTTGAAACTCCAAAGGACGTCTATAAAAATAAAAATGAATTTATCCTTCCAACCATGCACAGAGGAAGGAAGACCGCCAATGAACTTACATCTCTGATAGGGATTGAAGTACCACCATCCTTTCTCATGGGGATGCTTCTTCAAAGTAAATAATGCCCTAAATAAGAAAGTCCTCGGGCGAATGCGGAGCCCAAAACAAAGGATAATGAAGATGACAAACACTCGAAATAGAGTTAGGGATGACTTGGGTCGAAAAGGATTTTATAAAAGTCAAAAATATTTGAGGCGAAGGGTAGAAAGGCAACCGAAGATCCACTCAGAGTATTTCCTCATACAAGGTGACTCAACCCTCCGAGGCCAAGGACACTCGCTCCTCCCGACTTGGCACTTCGAGCCGAAAGATTGAGAGGATAGAGTATCGAGATCTAAAATGCTAGAGATCTTCCATAGAGATCGTCAACTCTTCAGCTCAAGGGCCGAAAAAGTCTCCAAATCCCCTCACCGAACTATCAACCTAAGCAACTCAAGAACCTGATGACCAGGAGAAGAGACCCCCATAGCGGGAGCCTGGGGATCTCTTGAGACTAGGATTGAGAGCTGGACCACTAAAGGTCCCAACTGGCACTACAAGAAAATAGAGTATTAGCGATGGACATTAGCAATGGTATTTTTGCTATCGCTAATAATGGATATTAGCGACAGTAATATTATCGTCGCTAATAATTTTCTTTATTAATAGCTTTAGTGATGAAAGTTTAGCTGTCACTAATAGTTATTAGCTACGATAGTGGCGACGGCTATGCCGTCGCTATAGATATTAACGAAATATTAGAGATGGCAGTTAGCCATCACTAATACTAAATAATTTTATTTTTTTAATTATATTTTATTATTATTAATGATGATAAATAATTATTAGCAATGGTATTTTATTATCGCTAATAAAAAATAATTTTATTTTTTAAAAAATTTGGTTGTAGAATTATTAGAGATAGAATTATGTTATTAGCAAAGAAAAAAGCCATTACTAATATTAATAATTTTTTTAAAAATATTTTTTATAATTATTTATATAATTTTTTTCTAAAATTATTAGCGATGATAAATTAAGCCATCAATAATTAATTAATTTAATTATAATTATAATTAATTTTTTTAAAAAAAATTAAATTTATTAGTGATGGCATTTTCATTGCTAATAGTCAGAAATCAATCACTAATATGTATTAGCGACGACAAAAATATCGTCACTAAATACCATCGCTAATTTTAATTTTTTTTTTATTTTTTTCTAAATATTTTATAATTTTAGAATATAAAGTCCATCTTCATCATTTATTATCTAAATAATTATCGATAGAGTATCATCATAAAAAACTGCCTCGATCTAATAGCCCTAGCTATGTCGATCAATAAAATTTAATTTCGATGGTCACGAACGATCACTTAATAATCTGATAGATAAAGATCACTGATGGATTTAAAAACTTATAATAATAATCTCGATAATATTTATAGCATACTATCAAAATTTTGCTTCAATCAGACATCATTATCATGATCAATTTAACATAAAATTATTTAGGTCGTTAAATAAAAAATGAATGATCAAAAGGTCAAACAACATCCGATTATAAGATAATTTTTTAGATAAATAATTTTTGATACTACTTTGATCATTTGTACAGTGGTGATCCTAAAATTCAAACTGCACATATATGAACGATCCAAAATTATATATCTCTTGATACTCATTCTTGAAGTCTAAGTAATTATACTTGTGCTTTTATAAGATTTGCTTAACGTGGATGATTCATATATGTACAATTTAAATTTTATGATCATCACCTTATCAATAATTAAAGTAGTAGCAAAGATTATTTATCTAAAAAATCACTTTAATTGGACATTGTTTGACTTTTTGATCACTTATTTTTTATTTAACGGTCAAAATCATCCTATACTAAATTGATCATGATAGTGATGTCTGATTGAAGTAAAATTTTGATAGTATGCTATAAATATCATCGAGATCATTATTGTAAGTTTTTGAATTCATCAATAGTCTCTACCTATTAGAACATCAAGCGATCATTCATGACCATCAAAATCAATTTTTATTGATCGATATAGCTAGGGCTATCGGATCGAGATGATCTTTTATGATGATACTCTAATGATAATTATTTAGATAATTAATAATGAAGATGGACTTTAAATTTTAAAATTATATCATATTCAGAGAAAAATAGAAAAAAAATATTAATGATGGATTTTTTACTGATGGCATTAGTGATGGCTAGTTTGCCGTCACTAATAAAAATTATGAAAAAAAAAATTCTAATAAAAGTATTAGCGATAGACTTTTATTTTTAGTGATGGAGTTTCGTCGCTAATGCTTTTACCAACGGCATTAGCGATGGCAAATTTACCATCACTAATCATTTGGATCCAAAAAACCACCACGAAGGAAAAAAATTTTCATTCGCTTACACTTATCCTCTCTCGTTCCGGCCCCTCATCCCTTCTTTTGCCGGCACATGAACCCCCTCACCCCCCCAAATCCTCCTTTACTCCCTCCCCATCCCATCCCTTCAACATCTCCGACCCCATGCTGGCCTGACCCCTTGGCACCAAGCTTACGTCCGTCCATGCCCATAGCCACCCCACCCCATCGGCCCCTACATTATCGGCCCAACTTCGCGGTCGCCCTAACCCCATCAACCCCGGTCGCCCTGCCCCTGACCCCATCGACCCCGACGTCCCCGACCTAACCTTGCGGCCACCCCGACTCTACCACCCTCAATGCTGCCAGCCTAACCCCACAGCCACGAGCCCGCGTCCCTCCATGCTCGCATCTGTCCCAACCTCGTCGGCCCCGACGTCACCGGCTCGACCCCATGGCCCCTACCCCATCATCCCCCAGCTCGTGGCCCCACCCCATCGGCTTGACCCCATGGCTTCGACTCGCACCGCCTTCCAAGGATAAATTTGATAGGCCCAATGACTTTCATGTCACTTTTTTTGGAATATTTTAGGTAATTAGATGATTAGAATTATGAAATTTGATGGGTGCTTTTGATACATTTGTTACCTATGTCAATGTATTGATTGTTCTCCCCACAACTCAACCAAGCTGAGCCTTCATCCCAAATTAATTAGGGTCAGTCCTAGGTTACGCTTGTCCATTTTCCACTCCACTTGGAGTTTGAAGCAGTGCATTACTAGTAGAGAATGTTTCAATAATTCTATCTTTAGGATTCATGTTCAAGGATTAGTTATAGTTATAAGTTTTATTATCCTAAGAATTAATTTTGATGACTACAAAATATTTGAGTGGAGTACTAATGATTTTTGTCTTTGAAAGAAGTTCAATTATATATTTCAAGTTATACAAGAATTTTTAAATTAATAAAAATGCTTGAAGAATGCTAAAGCTTTAATTTCATCAAGTTGGCAACCAAAATAATGTTATTCAGAAGCCTTAAGAGCATTAGAGAAGAATTCAGAACCTTTGAAGACAATTTGGAAGGTTTTGAAAGTTGAATTAATAAAGATGCTTGAAGAATATCAAAATTATAATTTTACTAAGTTGGAGATCAAGAAAATATATTTCAGAAGCTCAAGAGCAAGTAGAAAAGAATCTTAATTTTTTGGAGGTAATTTCATATTTTTTGGATGTCATAATTGAAAGAAAATCAAGTTTTAGCAAAAAGATCGACTCTTAGGTTGACCCCTGCTGAAACGGACTATTTGACATGCTGATTTCTGGCCAGCACGCCAAAGAGGATGACCTCAAGGTAGACCTCTGCTATTCTGCATGTCAGAAAATAGAAACTTGGCCATTTTTTACTTTCTACCATAAAGGTCGACACCCCTATGCCAGGAGACGACCCTAGGATCGACCCCTATGATGAAAACTTTCGTAATGGCTTTCTGCCCATTTTTAATGTATTAAATGCCCAATAAATGCTCTCCAATGGCTCTAAATGGCTACTAATTATTCTTCAGTATTAATTAAAGGTTTAAAAGGCATTCAAAAGAAAGAAAAGTAGATTGAAAAGAAAAATTAATTCAAACTTATGAGCTCCATCAAATACCTAAGAAAAAAGAGAAAAAAAAGAGAGGAACCAAGCTTCAAAATCAAAGGACTTTCAAGAGGAACTATCTCCATCATCTTTCATATCCTCTCAAGCATCAAGAAGAGAAGTTGAAGCATCATTTGAGCAATCCAACAGTAACTTCTTCGAGCTTCAAAGAGTTCTAATTTTTATTTTCTTATTTTGTGTTAAAACGTATACTTATATTTTTGTTTCTTTATAAATTTCTTTGAAGGAAAGAAACATAGGATTTGGGCCAGTCCAAGCCCATAATTGAATGTTGTATTGATTTTGGTTCATTAGCCTAGAAAATCAACTAGATTGTTAGTGAACCCAAAAAACTAACGATGGAAGATTTTAGTTGGTACTCCCATGAAAACCAACTGGGTTAGTTTGTAACCTCGAAAAAATAAATACACTATAATCAGGGAAGGATTATTATGAAATTCTCAAGAAAAGCTTGGAGAGTGGACGTAGGAGCGGATTGTTCTAAACTACTATAAATTTCGTATGTTTGTTGTGCCTTCTTATGCTTACTTTACATGTTATGCTTGGCTTGCTTGATCAGACGCACACGGGCGGCTCCGTCAGCACATATATTATGGCTGACAGACTAGTAAAAAATCTATATCAAAACTCTTCACTAGAACTATAAAAACTATTATATGTATACTTTAATTAATTTAATTTTATTATTTACTTATTATAGACACAACAACTAGGTCACCTACCAAGTCAGCTGCAGTTATGGAAGGTCATATACCAATCTAGGAGGACTAATGATTATTTAGATTCTAGGTCATGATAGATCGTGATAAGATTTTCAAACTGTATTTATTAAATTATTACAAGGTCTGATATGTATATTAGAACTAATATATTTCTGAACTGTGTAGGCGGATTATGTGGAGTAAGTCATTGCAAGGTACGATGATGACCCGTCCACTTAGTATCGCCATCCACAACATCCCAGGCATCACCTAGCTCTGATACCAAATTGTAGACCCATAATATCGCTCAAACGTCAATCATCCTTGACATTAAAAGCATCGATACCATATTGCAGAAGCCCCTGATCTTTAGCATGAATTTGAAGGAACCTATAATGTTCTCTATGGGTAACAAACCATAGATCCAACACCTAGATCTATGCTAAGGCACCTCCCTTCTTGGGCTTGAGGAAGGCGCCCCCTCTCTCTAGGGCTTCTTCAAGAACCTAGGGCAACTACACTAGAGAGAAGAGAAGAAGAGAGAATTGAGAAAGAAAAGGTCTGTATTCTATAGCATTCACTACATTATGAAATTCTAATACAACCTATGTATTTATGCATAGCCATTAGGCCCAACCAAAAAACTCTTCGGCTAACTCAATACATAAAAGCACTCACCGAGCCCATGTACACCCATGTCTCCCATGCTCTCATCCTCTGGAAACTAGATCCGATCCATACCTCCTCTTAAGAACTCTCAAACCAGGCCTTAAGACCTCTAGGATCAACCTAAACCCTAGTCTAAAATAGACCCTCACGTAACTCTGCCCATGCACTGAGCCGGCTCAGTCTCAGCACTGACTGAGACTGAGCCGGCTAAGTTCCACTTGGGTCGGCTCAGTCTAAAACTGAGCCGATCTAGTTCTGTGCCATGTGCCAGCAGTCCCGAATACATGCAGCTCTCTATTTTGCCTATGCACTGAGACTTAGCCGACCCAATTTTGGAACTGAGCCAGCTAACCTGCAAAAAATCTTCTTTCTATAATCTTGATTCTCCGGCTTTGGTTCCTTGCTTCACCTTATATCCCAGGTCTCCGAAGCACTAACCAAGCTCCTAAAATCCCCAGAGCCAACCCCCTGACTCCTTCCATGGCCTTCCAAGGCTTGGGAGCACCATAAATCCTCACAATCTCCACCTTAGTGCCTCAAGCCTTGGCAAGTCCCTCGGCAATGCCCTCCTACAGGATCCCACTGTCCCTGCGCACTTGACAACACCTTATGCAAACATCGCCTTTACCAATCCTCTTCAGTTGTTATGCACCTTTGAGGCTTTTGGGATGACCACCTCTAGCACTGAAAATCTATGCTTGCTTCTTGGCACCATCCTAAAATTATAGGATTCCTTCTGCTTAGCAGCTGCATCACCTTTTCTCTAAACTTTTCTGGAGAACCTACAGCATTTTTGCACCAGCACATACTATACCACCTGATACGATCTTCTCAGAGCTACGCCATGTCCACCTACACATGCTGCTCCACCTAGAACTGTGCATCACCGGCGCTCTAAACTCATGCCAAATTTTCTCTCCATTTGTGAAGCCACCACTACGGAGCTCCACCTATATCCGAAGTCCACCTAAAGCTACAGAAGTTGACTCTATCATCGAATCTCTTGAGGCTAACCACTTAATGCTGCACTACTGAGCCTACCGCTACACCTCGAATACTGTCGCTGCCCCTTCGAACCCTCCGCACTCTACGTGGCCCTCTTTGAAGCCTTCTTGGATACCTCCACAACCCGTGGGCACCTTTGAAACCCAAGAGCTCATCTAACTCTTCTAAATCCAGCAACTAAATTCTAGAAAATTCTATCCTAGTCCTTCTCTTCTACCCCTACACCAGCCATCGCTTCAGTTGTGCCCGAAGAACCATCCTCCATCTGAACCGTAACTCTCTCTGGTGCTCCTATAGAAGAAACCTTGATCTATGATACTTTCGACTGCCTAAGACCTCCTGGCACTCCTTGAGACCTCTCTAGCTCTTTCTGAGACCTACACCCGATCTCCCTAAGATACCACTGACACTCTCTACTGAGATACACTCCTCTACTGCTGCACCATCGAGCCTCTCTCAGCCCCGTGCCTTCAGAAAAGCGCTACTGCAGCACTCCAGTACTCCCTAACTTATCTCTACACCGCTCTACAGCCATCTAGCCCTGACCTGCTGGGCCTCCATGGATCATCCATCTCCATCACTCCCAAGGCTCCGCAAATCCATGCTCTGGTCGAATCACTGAATAGATCTCCAACTACTTCCCTATCTTTCCTGACACCGAAGGATGTATAGTCGCTTCTTCAGCCTTCCTTCGACCATTATCCCATGAAAAATCTCTCTTCAACAGTCCTATACTGTCCATCTTTCTAGAAAATCCTGATGCTCTCTACTGAGATACCTTTCTCGATTGCTGCATCATCGAGCCTCTCTTAACCCTGCATCTTTAGAGAAGCGCTACTATAGCACTCCAGTGCTCCCTGCTTGTCACATAACTATCATATATCCCAGCCTTTTCATCAAGACCGATCAGCAAATCATGCACCAAATCCTTCCATTCTGAAAAAATTTCTTTCTGTTAATCCTCTCAACCTCCACCTTCAACTCGCTGCTTTCGGTTGGCCAAACCATAGCAGCAACAAAGATGGATTTGAGACATATCATGAAATTCTTATGAAGATTTCTGATTTCACCTTGTATGACTTCTCCTTCTCTTTCATGCACCATCAGGCTCTGAAACCTGGCTCTGCTCCATGTACCATTAGGCTCTAAAACCTGACTTTGCTCCATGCATAATCAGGCTCTAAAACCTTCAACTCGTTCTTTTTCATGCATCATCAGGCCAAACCACAGTAATAACAAAGATAGATTTAAGACATACCGTGGAATCCTTGTGCATTTTTTGATTTTACCTTATATGAATTCTCCTTTCCTTCCATGCATCATCAGGCTCTAAAACCTGGTTCTGCTCCACGCACCATCAGGCTCTAAAACTTGGCTCCTTCCATGCACCATTAGGCATGCACCATCAGGCTCTGAAACCTTACTCTAATACCATATTATTGTCCACAACATCCCAGGCATCACCTAGCTCTGATACCAAATTATAGACCCATGATATTGCTCAAACGCCAATCATCCTTGACATCACAAGCACCAATACCATGTTGTGGAAGCTCCTGATCTTTAGCACGGATCTGAAGAAACCTATGATGTTCTCTATGGGCAGCAAATCCATAGATCCAATATCTAGATCTATGCTGGGGCATCTCCCTCCTTGGGCTTGAGGGAGGCGCCTCCTCTCTCTAGGGCTTCTTCAAGAACCTAGGGCAACTACACTAGAGAGAAGAGAAGAAGAGAGAATTGAGGAAGAAAAGGTCTGTATTCCACAGCATTCACTGCATTATGAAATCCTAATACAATCCTATGTATTTATACATAGCCATTAGGTCCAACTAAAAAACTCTCCGGCTAACCCAATACATGAAAGCACTCACCAAGCCCATGTACACCCATGTCTCCCATGCTCTCATCCTCTAGATCTAGACCCGAACCCATATATGAATTAGCTTCCTTAAGACCTCTCAAACCTGACCTTAAGATCCCTAGGATCAACCCAGATCCTAACCCAAAATAGACCCTTGCATAACTCTGCCCGCATTGAGCCTGAACTCAGTCTCAGCACTGAGTCGGCTAAGTTCCACTAGGTCGGCTCAGTTTGAAACTGAGCCAGGTCCTAGTTCTATGCCATTTCAGCAGTTTCGAACGTGCAGCTCTTTATTTTGCCTATGCACTGAGACTTAGCCGACCCAGTTTTGGACTGAGCCGGCTAACTTGCAGAAAATCTTCTTTCTGTAGTCTTGATTCTTCGATTTTGGTTTTTTGCTTCATCTTGTGTCTCAGATCTTCGAAGCACCAACCAAGCTCCTGGAATTCCTAGAGCCAACCCCCTAACTCCTTCTATGGCCTTTCAAGGCTTGGGAGCATCATAAATCCTCACACTCAGCCCACCCTTGATCTTGAGGAATGGCTCAGGATCACCGAAGGGATGAGTAGGAGCTAGGTCATAGGATTCGGCTACAACTTCAATCCTCTAGTGGCTCGATCATCTTCGGCATTCTCACAGGCCTCGACATCCCAGATTTGGAGCGATGCACACATGGAGGAGGTTGTATAGAGGCTTCTGAGCCAGCAACCTCAAAGCATTCGGGATATCGTCCGTAATATAGTCATGGAGGCTCTTCAGGACATGCGGCTACACGACCACTAGGCTCGTTGTCCCAGCCATCACATTAGGTAATTCTATTAGTAAACTCTTTTACTTATTTTAAGTTTTTATATTTAGAAGCTTCATATATTTAGACTAGGCTTAAATCGAAAAAGAGGATCTAAGATCTAAAAATTTAATCTAACCATCTAATTGATGTGCCGAGGGTGGCTATAGTTTCATATCATAGAATAAAATATGTAGAAATAATTTATTCAAAAATTGGAGGAGAGTAACGTAAGATACGCCTTCGTATCAAAACTTATAAATAATATTTTATTTTTTTATTTCAAGATGCTAGGATATCTGGCTCATATCCACCAGTTGCTGAAGATGAGTAAGAGGGCGAGGAGGAGGATGTTACTTAATTTTCTTTTTATTTATATATAATTTTGATACTTATAAAGTAGTATCTCAATATAAAATTATATAATTTATATTTTTAATATAATATAATTAATTTTATATTAATGATTATATTAAATAATTATTATTTTATTTTTAATAGATTTTAAAAAAATATTATTATTTATTAGTAGATTTAAAATTATTTAATTATAATTTTTTTAAAAAAATTAAAAATTATTAGCAATGACATTAGCGATGGTATATTACCGTCGCTAATAGTTTTTTTAAATTTAAAAAAAAAGATATTAGCGATGATATTAGCGACAAAATTGCCATCGCTAATAATTTTTAAAATTTTTTAAAAAAATTAAAAATTATTAGCAATAGCATTAGTGATAAAAATATCATCGTTAATAGATTTTTACTAGTTTAACTAATAAAAATTAAAATTTTTAACGATGGCATCTTTGTCACTAATGCCATCGCTAATAGTTATTAGCGATGGCAATAGTTGTCGTTGCTAATAATGATAATTAGCGATAAGAGTTTTTCAGATTGGATTTTGTGACGATATTAGCGATGGCAAGATTATTAGCGATGACATGTGGACTATTAGGCCATCGCTAATAGTCAGAATTCTTATGGTGTGATTTAACTGCTCTTGCCTTGAACTCCTACCTATTGAAAGACATCACTTGTAAAACCAACTAAAACCAAAAGAAAGGCAAGCATGCAAAAGAACCAACCAGGAATAAGCTCGAAGAAAAGAACCCAAAGGAAGCAGCACCTTCCAATAAGGATAGCACCTGCAGAAGCCGAAAGGGAAGATGCGAAGCAACCACTAAGCACTCCGAGAACTAAGCAAGCAGACGCGAGAGAGGAGCAAATGGGATAGGAAAGTAGTCACGATGGCAGGGTAATTCCTCTTATACCATGCACCTAGGACTCGACTGGACCCTGAGCGATAAGATCCTGGCCAAGTGGCAAAATTTGAAGCAGCCAAGACCCACTACTTTTTGGCACACCACCGCTCAGATTCGGCCACCTAGACCCATCCACGCAAGATCCACGAAGGCCAATCATCTCCCAATAGATTGCATCCCATGGTTGGTGAGACTGCAACCACCAAAGAATGCTTTTTGGAGTAGAATGATGATCCACCTTGAGCCATCTAGCCCTCATAAATGCTTCACGATCTACAACACGATGAATCCTCCGTAATGATCAAGATGTGATCCAAAAGACAACCGATTCCATCAAGATAAAAAATGATGTGATGGTGCACCCAGAGATTGACGGACTCATAATCACCAACTTGGACACGTCTCAAAGATCGATCACCCCTAGAGAAGCACCACCTCCATCCAAGTTGAGCACCTTGAACTCAGAAGTGGGAAGCAAGTATTATGGGATCGATCCACCTAAATCGTGATCCTCTAGAGCTCAACCTACAAAGCACACCTAGCAACCATGAAAATAACGTCGGACAGGAGACTATGCCACAAGAGAGGACAAAATGAAATCATCAGCTTTCGTCCGACCCTATCCTTAGGCACCCACTGACCTCCCAGGTCAGGACTCCATCGGCCTTAGGGTCTGCACTCCACCGACCTTTGGGTCAGGACTCCACTGACGATACGGATAAGTCCCCAAAATGGGACTTGGAACCAATGCAACATGATGACTTCATTGATCTCCGGGTCAGATCTCTACCAACCTTCTGGTCGGGACTTCATTGACGACATGGAGAAGTCCCCACAATCGGACTTCAAATGAACACGACCGCAATGTCTTCTTGACTGCACTTCGACCCCAATCTATTTGCTTGGCCACATGGCTTATCGCTGAATCTTCTAACACTCTGCAGACATGTAGGGTTGGCAGATGCCCACAATTAACAAATCTGGCATGCAAGCACTTACCTGATAGATGCCTACGATCGAGAGATCCTACCACCTATCCTAATAGCCTATGGGCTAGGATGCAATAAACTCCAACTATCTTCTATATAAAGAGATAAACAATAAAACCTCCAAGAGATAACGCACATGATACTTCGCTACACCAAGCTACTCAACTCATTCCTCTTTCTTTTCTCCACTATGCTTAAGTTCTAGCTAACTTAAGCATCGAAGGATCTCCCGTCAATGAACCTTCAGTGCATGGACTTTCATGAATTCTAGGGAATTTAGCTTATTTGTGCCAAATGTAGAGTAAATTGGAGGATTTTTTTCCTCACTTAAAACTCATTTAGTTCTTATTGTAACTTTTTATTTGGCAAATTATAGTGTTATAGATGTATTAATGATTACATCAAGTAATCCTGCTGGGTTATATCTATCTTAATGGATCAATGTTATGATGATAATTAAGTGCCATTTTCTCACATGGGTGGCTAGGTTGGGGATAACCCCCTCCTTTTTCTTAAGAAAAAAAACAAAGATAATTAAGTACCAATTTTCTCTGTCGTTCTCCCTTTTCTGATGGATCATAGTTCAGACATTGTTTTGTTCTATGTGTAATACCTTTATCATCATCTTATAACTACATTAGAACATATTTTATGTGGAAGTGAAGATAATGAAAACCTTTTCACATAGCTATTTGAGAGGAAACTACATGAATTGTAAGTTTATTTCACCTTTTCTTGTATAATTAGTACAAGTCAAAAATTTGGTAGTATTTTGAAGCATGTTAAACAAGGTGTTGTTAAAAAGATATTATCTCTATTGAGAAAAGCACCTTGAATTCTTTCACATTAAGCCTACAGCGAGATCCAAAATAACGAATGGAGTTTAACGAGCCCAAGAACACCCCAATTGGAGTCTAGATGGCGAAGATACGCATGAAAGAATATACAAAACTATCGGATGGGACCTACGGACCGACGTAGGACGAAGCGGGCCAGTGGGCTGCCAGGCCCAGCATGCCATGTGGGCCAGCCAGGCCCTACACATGGGCGCAACCCAGCACCTCGCCTAGGTGGAGGTGCGGCCCAGCGCCACGCACGGGCGGGTGCGTTGGCACGGCCCAGGCCCAAGTCGGGCGCACACGCCGCACAGCCCAGGCCCAGGCGGCCTCGTGCAGGGATTTTTCATAGTCCACATGCTAGAGAGCATGGATTGGGTTCTTTTTCATGATGTACAAGCCTTTTTGATGCGGTTTGCATGATCAGCGGCCATGGAAGGCCGTGGTTGCGATCTAACAGTCTACGGGGGTGTTTGAGTCCAGGCAGAGCTCGCATTCTGATCTCGATACGGATAAAGGCCTTTAAAGAGCCTGCAACTCTCTGTGAACTCTTGAGGTGGCTTAGTAGTAGCTTAGACAAGATCTGAAATATGATAAAAAGCAAATCAGAGAGCGCCAGCGGATAGCAGAAGCAGGAGCTTCGGGCAGACAGCCAAGCAATAGACTGTGATTGTTTCAGAGGGTCTCTAAGAGAAAGTTTGTTAAGGATACCTTCTTATTAAGAGGATCGTATACGTGAGTCGAGAGTGGATAATTTTCTCTTGTATCTCTTTCTTTTTTATAGTGAAGTTTTGCATGTCCCGTGGAGGCGAGCCTTTGGGCTAAGCCACGTACTTGATTGTGCTTTTTTTTTTATTTTTCTTTTTTTTTGTCATAATATTCTGGTACTAGATTCTCAACAAGTTATATCAGAGTGACCTGATATCCCAATAGATTAGTATCAGAGCCAAATAGTACCAAAGCGCAGATTGTAGCAGTGGTGATTAGATTGAAGAATATGGAGAAGACAAGTGCAATCAAGATAAAGATCAATAGATTTGATAGGAAGGGTAATTGTTCTTGTGGCAAGCAAGGATAAAGGATGTCCTCATCCAACATGGGTTAATCGATGCTTTCTTGTACGATGAGATGCCAGCCACCATGGAGGTAAAAGATTGAAAGTAGATTTAGATACAGGTGGTGAGCACGATCTACTTGTACCTAGCGGATGATATTGTAATTCATATATTTGACGAGATTTTTTCAACGATGCTGTGGTCGAAGCTCGAGAAGTTGTACATGGTAAAATCGCTCACCAACAAGCTATTCCTTTGGAGGCAGTTCTACTAGTTACGGATGAACCAAGGACAAAGCATGCAGGAGCATCTATCCAACTTTCAAAAGATACTCACCCACCTCATCAACATTGGCAAAAAAGTTAAGGAGAAAACCAAGGCATTGGTCTTGCTATCATCACTTCCATCCTCTTTCGAGTCTTTAGTGACTACTCTTCTTGTAGGTAAGAGCACTATCAAAATGGAAGAGGTGACTTCTGTTTACTCCAGAACGAGGTTCTCAAGCGGAAGAACTGAGCCTCAAGTTTAGGTGATAACTCAGCACTGATGGTGACTGAAGATGATGGTGGTAGAAGATGGAGCGGAAGGAGATCGCAAGATGGGCAATCCAAGTCCAAAACAAGGGACCAGAGCAAGATTAGATGCTACCAGTGCGACAAGCCGGGGCATCGAGTTAAGGATTGCTGAGAACTTAAAGATCGGATGAGGTCTACTATAGCGATGTCCAGTAGAGATACAGAAGGCAGTGATGATGTCCTTCTGGTTACTAATGAGATATCTACTTCTTTCTTCCAGTGAATTATGGATTCTGCTTGTTCCCATCATGTATGTTATAGAAAGAAACTATTTGACTTCTTAGAGACCAGTGAGGGCACTGTGTTTCTATCAGATAGATCTAGCTATGAGATCAAGGGCAGCAGAACAGTCAACATGAAACTCCATGATGGAATAGTAAACTTGGATGAGGTCCGATACATACCAGCTGCTCCTTCGGATCCTCCACACTCTACAGATCCCTCCGAAGCCATCTCAGATACACTGCACCCTACAGGCTCCTCCGAGACCACCAAGACCTCATCCGACTCTTCACTCTCAGTGACTGAACTAATGGAATTTAATTTTTCTCCGCTCCACCTCTTCCTTCGAGACCACCAAGATACACTGCACTTCTTTCAAAGCGAACATTCTTGCTTAAAGTGTCCTGCTTCACCACACTTGAAGCATCTTTTAGATTCCTTGCTGCCCCTCTGCACACCCTTCTTCTTCCCTTTCCTAGGCCTTTCTGAAATCACAAGGTCCTCCTGAAAGACCTCCCTCTTCATCATCCATTCTCGCTACTCGTTAAACCTTATTATTGATACGATCTCCTTGTACACCAATGTCTCCTTCCCATATAGTAGTGTAGTCACTAACGAATCGAAGCTTTCGGATAGCGAACATAGCAACAATAATTTTTTTTCTCCTCTTCAAGATCCATCCCTATGTTGAGCAAGTCCATGCTCACCTGATCGAATTGCGAATATGCCCCGCAACATCCTCATCCTCCTACATTCGAAGGCTATATAGTTGTTTCTTCAATATCAACTTATTGCACATATTTTTTTCATGTATAACTGATGTAACCTCAACTATAAATTCTTGGGCGTCTTCTCCTCTAACACACCATACAAAATCTCATCCACTAGACAAGCCCAAATCATGGCACACGTCCTTTTCTCCAAGGACTTCTACTCCTTGTTTATCATCTCCTCTGACCTATCCTCCAAGATCAAATTCAATCTCATCTAAATTAGCAGATCCTCCATCCTAACCTTCCATATCGTAAAATTTTTTTATCGTTAAACTTCTCTAAACCTATCTTCAACCCGCTATTTTTCATGATCAAATCGAATCAAAAATAGCTAACAGATATATCTGAAAATTATCTTGACTAGAAATGGTGGATAGCAGTCCTTAGATCACTTCCTCGCTTATGAAGCCTAGAAAAAAGTTTTAGGTCTGAACCTCACCGCTAATCTCTGCTAAAGCCTGATCTTCTTCCTCCTTCATGCTCAATCGAGCTTTGATACCAACTGTTATACCTACAGCTACTCGAAACCACAGTCGTAGAAGCAATCTCGTGCATGAACCTAGGTGTTAATCTAGCAAACTGAAGATCTAAGAAAGAAGAGAGAAGAGAATTAGGAAGAAAAGCTTAATTGTATTTCATTCTTATTATAAAAGTTACAATACCCAGGTTTATATATCCTAGGATTCCTACATGAACCCTAATAAACCCTAGCTCAAAAACTTTTCTAGGTTAACCCAATACATGAAAGCACTCATCGAGTCCATATACACCCATGCCTCACATGCTCTCATCCCCTAATCTAAATCCGACCCATACATGAGTTAGCCTCCTTAAGATCTTTCAAGCCAGGCCTTAAGACCCCTAAAATAAGTCCCTATCCTAGCCTCAAATAGACCCTCCTTGTAGCTCTGTCCGTGTACTGAGCCGACTCGATGTCAACATTGAGCCGGCTAACCTAAGACTAGGTCAGCTCAGTTTGAGCTGACTAACCTGAGACTGGGTTGGCTTAGTTTTAGACTGAGCCGATCTAGTTGCGTGCCATGCCTGCAGTCCCAAAATGCATCTTTCTGTATGGTCTAACCATTGAGACTTAGTCGATCTAGTTTCAGACTGAGCCGACTAACCTACATAAATTATCCTTCTTTGCAGTCTTCATCCCTCGACTTTGATTCTTTGCTCCATCTTGTATTCCAGATCTCTGAAATACCAATCAAGCCTCTCAAGGTCCTCAATACCTGGACCTCAAGCCCGTGGAGGGTTACACACCATCTCCATCCTAGGATAACTTCTGTCCTAGCCCTAGGACCATACCTATCCTAGTCTCTCTAGAGCCAATACTCTGGCTCCTCCCGTGGCCTCCTAAGGCTTGGAAGCACCACACCATCTACAAGTCGGAGGTGCCGCGAGCCGGATGGATCCTCAACGATGACTCTGTATCTATGAGCCGGTCGCCACAACATATGACTGTGGGATCACTGGTGACCCTCCATCATCCAATATGAGAGTGAAACCATGCGAGCTGGCCACATGATTGCTCTCTCCTTGAAAGCTCTGTCCTTGGTTGGAACGGCTCCATCCTCTAGAAGACATGATGTATAATATCTAAAAATAAAAGTAAAAATCAAAGCAAGCAGATGACTTAAAAATTATTTCAAATATAATATCTATCAAAATATAATAAGATGATCAAAATTTAACTCACGTATAATAAAGATTGTTAGTGAGCATCTGTAATGTATCAGCAGTCCAATATTTCTCATCCAACAAAACATAATAATGTGTTAGTCTGCTGATCCCCAAATTTAAGCATTGTCTGATGCTCATCTAGCAGTACATGATAATCCCAATACATGAAAATATGAAGAAGGCTCAAATATGCTACTGAAAAATAAGACATTGCACGTTCTTCTACATCTTTAACCATAAGGTGGTTGCAAGCACACTATAAGAAAATTATAATTTTGCGATTGATTTTGTAATCAAATTTTTTGATTGAAATTTACGATCGATTTTATGATCAATTTTGCGACCAAAATTTTTGCGATTGATTTTACGATCAAAAATTTGAATATAAAAGTAAATTTATAAAATATTAACTTTATAAAATTTTATAATTAATTTTTCTATCAAATTTTTGGTCATAAATTTTTTGATAAAAAAATCAACCAAAAAATAATAAAATTATTTTTTAAAATTTAAAATAATTTAAAAAATTTATTGATTGATTTTTTGGTCAAAAAATTAATTCTTTTATCAAATTTTTCATTACAAATTTTTTGACTAAAAAATCAATCAAAAAATTTTAAAATTATTTTTTAATTTAAAATAATTTAAAATCTTTTTGATCAATTTTTTATCAAAAAATTAATTATTTTGATAGAATTTTTGGTCATAATTTTTTTGACCAAAAAATTAATCAAAAAATCTTAAAATTATTTTTAAAAAATTTAAAATAATTTAAAATTTTTTTGATCAATTTTTTGCTCAAAAAATTAATTTTTCTATCCAAATTTTTAGTCATAAATTTTTTGACTAAAAAATTGGTTGAAAAATCCTAAAATTATTTTTTTAATTTAAAATAATTTAAATTTTTTTGATCAAAAAATTAATTTTTTTATCAAATTTTTGGTCATAAATTTTTCAACCAAAAAATTAATCAAAAAATCTTAAAATTATTTTTTTAATCTAAAATAATTTGAAAAATTTTTTGATTGATTTTTTGATCAAAATTTTAATTTTTTTATCAAATTTTTGGTCATAAATTTTTTCACCAAAAAATTGATCAAAAAATCATAATTTTTTTTTAATTTAAAATAATTTGAAAAACCTTTTGATTGATTTTTTGATCAAAAAATTAATTTTTTTTATCAATTTTTGGTTGTAAATTTTTTGACTAAAAAATTGGTTGAAAAATCTTAAAATTATTTTTTTTAAATTTAAAATAATTTAAAAATTTAGAGATCAATTTTTTGGATGGCAAATCAATTTTTTTCGATCAAATTTTTGGTCATAAATATATTTTGTATATCTTCACCATTCATTATCTAAATAATTATCATTAGTGTATTGTTGCAAAAGATTGGCTCAATTCGATAGCTCTAACTATATCGATCAATAAAATTCGATTTCGATGATCATGAATGATCGTAGATGATCTGATAGATAAAGATCACAGATGGATTTGAAAACTTATAACGATGATCTTGATGATATTTATATCATACTATCAAAATTTTACTTCAATTGGACATCATTATCATGATCAATTTAGCATGGAATGATTTGGACCGTTAAATAAAAAATGAGTGATCAAAAATTCAAATGACATCTGATTGTAAGATAATTTTTTAGATAAATGATCTTTGCTACTACTTTAATCATTTATATGGTAATGATCATAAAATCCTTTGGAGCAGAAGGTTGCCATTAGTAGGATGTCACCTTCGATGCAAATTCAATTTTCCAAAGGCGAGATGGCATAAAGGAGCAGCAGGTGCAGCAGGAGGTCCAACAGGATAGCACTGGATAGTTAACATCTTACTCTATTTTGCTACTTACAGGTACATTAGGAGGACCTGGTACTCAGATGGAGCACTCACCAAAGGTGTCTCCATAAGTGGAGAGAGCTCGGATAGGTAATGGAAGTCAGGAGATCCAGCAGGAGCAAGCTGGACGTAGGATGGATATCGAGGTTGCACTGTACAAACTCAAAAAAAACATCAGGCAACCAGAATGATACGGCTTCAAAGATACACTATCACATGTTTTGGTGATAGCAAACAGCGATCCATACACCTACGAGAAGGCTATGGATAGCTAGGACAGAGAGAGGTGGATCCAAGCAATATCCGAGGAGATGCAGACTCTCCACAAGAATGAGACATGGCATTTGGTGTTGTTGCCATGAGAAAAGAAATCCATTGATTGCAAGTGGGTTTACTAATGCAAAGAGAGGCCTTCAAAGCAGGAAGGTGTTAGGTATAAGGCATGGTTAGTAGCCAAGAGATACTCTCAAAAGAAAATCATCGATTTCAGTAATGTATTTTCTCCTATCGTCAGACGTACTTCCATCAGAATATTACTGAGCATTATGGCAGCGTAGGACTTGGAGCTGGAGCAGATGGATGTCAAGATAGCATTCCTCCATGGGCATTTGGAGGAGAGCATTTATATGAAGCAGCCACTAGGATTCCAAGAGCCAAAAGTAGAAGAAAAGGTCTATTTGTTGTAGAAATCGTTATACGGGCTAAAGCAATCACCAAGGCAATGGTACAAGCAATTTGACTCATATGTGAGGAGCATTGAACTTTTTAGGTGCGAGTATAACTCTTGTGTGTATGTTAAATCTTTGGAGGATGAGTCTAAGATGTTTCTACTTTTGTATGTGGATGACATGCTTATAGCATGTAAGAGTAGGAAGGTTGTGTAGGAACTAAAGACAGCCTTGTCTTGGAAGTTTGAGATGAAGGATTTGGGGCCTACAAGGAAGATCTTAGGTATAAAAATCTTCAGAGATCAAGCCAAGAGGATGCTACATTTATCTCAGGGAGGCTACATCAGAAAGATCTTTGAGAGATTTGGGATGAAGGAAGCAAAACCGACAGAGCTGCCACTTGCCAAACACTTCAGACTCTCAAAGATGATGTCACCATAGACTGAGGTGGAGGCTCAGGAGATGGAGAGAACACCATATGCCTCTAGTATAGGAAGCTTAATGAATGCCATGGTGTGTTGTAGACCAGATATAGCCCATATAGTGAGCCAGGTCAGTAGGTTCATGATGCAGCCTGATAAGGAGCACTGGCGAGCACTGAAATGGATCTTTAGGTACTTATGGGTACTGTTAGAGTTGGCATCTAGTATGGATAGCAAGATGGAGTTGAGGAACTCTCCGACGTGTCCAAGAAAGCTCAAGGGTAGATAAATGAGTTTGTGAATGCAGATTTTGATGGAGACATGCACACTCGACGGTCAATGATAAGCTTTATGTTTAGCCTATTTGGAGGTCTAGTCTCATGGAGATCATGCTTGCAATCCATCACGGCCTTATCTATAACTGAGGTGGAATACATAGGTGTTACAGAGGCAGCAAAGGAAGCTCTATGGTTGAAAGAATTGGCGTTGGAGATGGATCTCATACAGGAGGTTGTAAGGGTGCACTGCGATAGCTAGAGTGCACTGTTACTTGCTCAGAACTCTGTCTACCATGCAAGGATGAAACACATTGACATCAGGTACCACCGAATCAGAGAGTTTGTGGAAGAAGGTGAAGTAAGCTGGTGAAAGTCCACACCAGGGAGAATCCAATGGATGCACTAACAAAAGTTCTTCCTTGGGATAGCTTTTGTAAATGCATAAAATCGATGTGTCTGATGGACAAGATAGACTTGCCTCAACCCTTGGGGCACCAAGATGGAGATTGAAAGAATAAGTATGGTGCTCCCAAATCTTGGGAGACCATGAAGGAGTCAAGGTGGTGGCTCCTGAAGGCTAGGATTGGCCAGAGATATATCAGCAAACATAAAAAGACTAGCACATAGTCGGACTAGCTCGAATATGCAGTCGAGCTAGCTCGATATAAGATCGAGCCAGCTTGGCCCGTATCTGAGCCGACTGTCTCAGGCAGACAGAAGACATGGTTCAGGAAGATGTAGTCGAGCCAGCTTGGCTTCTGATCAAGCCAGCTCGATGGTGGCGAATAGATCTAGATGGGTTTTCTATTTGATCTTGGATTAGGTTTAATCCAAGGAATCTTAAGGCCTAGTATGAGAGGTCTTAAGATGACTAATTCATGTATTGGACTAGATCTCTAGTCTAAGGGATGAGAGCATGTAAGACATGAGTTTACATAGGCTTGAGTGAGTGTTTTCATATATGGATTAGCTGAGAAGAGTTTTTTAGGATTGAGTCATGTTGACTCAAGGTATCTATATATATACTTGTATATATAGATTACGAAGAGAAGAGAATGAATTGAATCTCTTTTCTCTCTGAAATCCTAGTTTCTCTCATTCTCACTCTTCTGCCGTCTCATCTTCTTATCATCTGATCTTTATCTTTCTTGCTATCATCTCCAACTTGCTTTCTTAGAGTTGGTAGAAGGTACAAGGGTTTTCACTGATCCTGGAATAATTCATAACAACCTCAGCTTATACCTCATGGCTCATAAGGATGAAAAGAAAAAGGAAAAGAAGAAACAAAAGAAAAAGAAGGCATTGATAAAGGAAAAGCATAGCAAAGAAGAGAAAAATGTGAAAGAGGAAGAAGATATTACAAATCCTTGTCTCATGGCTAATGATGATGAGATAAATCTTGAGAATTCTTTCAATTTTACTTTTAATGAGTTATTTGAAGTCTTTAATGATTTAATGGATGAATTCAAAAAATTAAGACTGAAAAATAAAAAGCTCAAAAAATCTAATCTTCTTTTAGCTGATGAAAAAAATAAACTATTGACTGAAAAAAAATATTTTAAAAGAAATTAAAACTTTAGCTAAGAAAAAGAAGAATATTATGAAATCTAGAAAATTCTTGATTGAAAGAAAAACTCTTAAAATTAAAAAAATGAAAGAAAATGCTAAAATAAGAAAAGAGATTGAAACATTAAAGTCTATATTCGATAAGTTTACAATTGGATCTCAAAAACTTCAATCAATTTTGAATAATCAAAAGACTATTTTTCATAAAGCTAGAATTGGATATAATCCTTTAAGAAAATAAAAATTTATAAAAAATATATTTAGCAAAGCTTTTTCTGAAAATCATTCAATTACATATTTCAAATATAATAAAGTAGGCCACAAAATTTTAGAATATAACACTAAGAGAATTGGCTACACTTTAATTAAATAAATTTGGATTTCGAAAGAAACCATATGCTCTAATCTCAATGGATCCAAGATGGCTTGGGTACCAAAAATTATGAAGTGATTTTGCACGTGCTCCAAGGATCCAAATGAAATAAAAGAAAGAATTTTTTTTATGGATGTCTTAAAAATAAAAATGGATGAGAGATGATGCATGGTATAATCTAAATTTTTCTCACATCATACCATTAATACTTGCTTGATCTTAATGAGCTATTTATATGTGTTATATTTATTTGCTTGAAATATTCATTGTATGATTGATCTAAATATTTGTAAAGAAATAAATATTTTATTTTTGAGAATGTCAATATGCTCTCCTCTATAAATTATGCTTTGAATTAATATGGAATGAATTTTTCATGGATTTTAGCATATGGTATCTCAACTTCCTCTTATCAGTTATATTTTTTAAAAACTTCAATCAATATAATCTTAATTGACTATAAATGTCTTTGATTGCAAAAAGATTGCAAATGAAATAAAATTTTGACAATCCCCCATAAGATACTTAACTATCAATTTTTTTTAAAAAAATTATATGATCTAGATACTTGAAGATAAGACATTCAACTATAAAAGATCAAATGCTTGAAGTATTAATTTATATTGCATCTTATGTTAACCCCTAAAGATTTTAAAATTTTCTAGTTGAACTAAACTCATAGAGGATTCATCTAGTTTCTCTTTGATTTGATCTTATCTTATTTGATTATTGGAATCCCCCATTTGATTAATTTTTTGATCCCCTAAATTTACTTGAATATCTTTCTTGATCATCAATATAATTACCCTTTTTTTATCATAAAAGAGAATTTATTAATAAACATTCATACTTTATTTTAATTAATTAATTTTTAAATTTAAAAAATATTCTTCTTGAATCTTTTAAAGTTGATATCAAGCAAGATGCTTCAAGAAAGCTGTTATTTATCTTTAAAGCTAAACTTTTAAAGAGAACTTTAGTTTTAATTAATTGATATCATATAACTTATTATTTGCCATGTATTTGATTTATCTTTTGGCAAAAGAAATAATTTTTATTTTAAATCTAATTTTGCATCGCTATATTTTTTATACGATATTGTTTGAGACAAACTCAAAAATACATATCTTTTATAAATCTAATTACTTGATATTTTTTTAAAAAAGAAGGAGATGATCTTTTTGAATAATTACTGAAAATTTTTTTATGATTTTTCTTAATTGATTAGCTAATATTAATTCAAATTGATTTATCTTTCCAAATCCTAAAAATTATTTGATTTAAATTAATTCATCATTATCAATTAAAAATTAAAATCATTGGTACCAAGCTAAATTTATAAATTGATCTTTAAGTGATATTGAACTATTAAGAAAATCATGATTTAGTCTAAATTTTAGTTTAATTGTTATCAAAAAAATCTTTCATAGACATGGCTATGTTTACTAAAGTAAGAAGAAAAAAATATTAAAGAAGAAAAGATCATTTAATTGAAAAAAACTTTGAAATTAAAAATACTTTTTAAATTTAGAAAATTTAAATTTAATTATTAAATTCATGTTAAATATGCTTGATTTGAAAGAAAAAGGGAGAGAAAAGTTGAAAGGTAAAATAATCAAGCTATAATTATGAAAAATAGAGGAAGATAATGTTATTAAAATATTAAAAGAAAAATAAATTTTTGGTATCTCCAATATAAGGGGAGAAATTTTTTAATTTGATTGAAAATTTTGATTAATTTGTATTAAGACAAATCAATTTTGATCTTAAATTCTTAATCAATTACTTTATGATCTTCTTAAGTGAAGCTTTTATATAATTCATTTAATTTGTTTTGATTGAAAATATTAATTAATTTAAATTAAGAAAAATTAAATGTTAACTTAATTTTTCAATCAATTACTTTTTTAATTTGAGCTTTCACATGCTTATTTTATTTCATTTACTTAATCTGATTGCCAAATCATTTTTGATGATAAATTGGAGTTAAATTAAATTTATAACATATTCCTACCCAAAAATAAATTTATAAATTCAATTTTGAAACTCATTTAAAAATTTAAATTTGATACTAAATTTTTTATGTACATTGCAAAATTCTTATGCATTATTTGTATTAAAGTAATCTTTACTTAAAATAATAATTTTGAAAATATGACTATCATTTGCTTTGATACTATCTTTTTAATTTGCTTGATACATATCTTTTTTGAACTTAATTGACTAATTTTTTTTTAAAAAAAATAAATATTAAACTAAATGCTATGCTTAATTTTATGTTCAAATTTTTTGAAAAGCTCTATTTCTCTTAAAACTTAAAAGTGCATATCTAAATATCTGATTAAAAAGGTCATACTCATTCAAAAAGGAAGAGAGCCTATGATATTTAAATTCAAGCTAATTTTTAAAATTAAAATAAATATTTCAAATTTATTTTGAGTCAAAGGATAAATTTTTAAAAGAAAGATGATTTATTTAAATTGATTTTTTAAATTTGTTACATCTCTTACTTTGATACATTCATATTATTGATTTTGATGAGTATTTCTTGTTTTGTTCCATGAGCTTTTTAATGTTATCAAAAAGGACAAAAGGTATGTTAGTATATGCTTGAAGGATTGATGCTTAAGAAACTCAAATTTTTGATGCTTGAAATCTTGATACTCATTAATTTGAATTGAAACATCATTTTGATATAAGTATATGAAATATGTATGTATTAATGATATGCAATAAATTAAAGGCTCATTAAAAATTTTCATGAAGTTTAATTTATTATTCTTATCTTGATTTATATTAGTTTCTTTAGCATGTACTCAAAGTTTTGCCATCATCAAAAAGAAAAAAATTATTGATCCCATAATTGATTTTAATGATTGCCAAACTTTGAGTATATTATGTATCTAATCATGTATTTCAAGAATGTATGTAGATCTTTTCAGATGTTAAAATTAAAGAAATATTCATTGAAAAAGATCTCCATAAATTCACTAAGTCAAAGTCTTTAAAGAACAAATTTTTAAGTTCAAAACTTAATAGAGTCAATCCTAGAGCAAAAAAAGCTATCTCCAAAAAATTTAGAGTCATCTCCAAGCTGTTTGGCATGCTGGCATAATACTCTGACACAGGTTTGAGAGGACTCGAGATCTGCACGAGTCATCTCCATCTCAAGAGATAGAAACCTTATTTCAATGGACTGAGACCAAGATGACTCCAAAATTTTTAAGTCATCTTGAAGTGAAATCGAGATGACTCGAAAATTTTTGAGTCATCTCAAAATGAAACTGAGTCATCTCTAAAAAAATAGAAAAGTCTCTAAATGCACGACAGCCTTCAATAGATAGTTTTGCAATGGATCTTTCTTCCTTCTAATGGCTCTTTTTCGTCTCTAATGACTGATTTGGAGCTTCTAATGATTGGAACTCACTCTCCAACCATCTCTACAGATATTTAAAGTTAGAGTATCAATTTGGAAGCAAGATCAAGTGGGATTAAAAGAGAAATCATTTTCAAATAAAGGAGATTCCATTGCACATCAAAAAGAGAAAAAAATAGAGGGATTATGCAGTGATTTCAAATGGCATTCAAGAGCTATCTTCAACAATTTCTCAAGCATCCTCTCAAGCCTCAAAAAAGAGTATTCAAGCTTCAAAAGAACTAATCATTCAACCACTTCTTCACACTTAAAGAGTTTAAAATTCTATTTTTATTTTTGAGCTAAAATTCTTAACTTATATTATTTGTTTCTTTTCAAGTTTCTTTGGGGGAAAGAAACTTAAGGATTAGGCCCATCCAAACCCGAAATTAGACTTATTAAATTGAGGTTGGTGATCCCAAAAAGATCAACTGGATTGATAGTGAGTTCAGAAAACTATCGGTTTAAGGTTTTTGTTGGTGATCCCAAAAAATCAACTAGATTTGTTTGTAAGTTCAAAAAAACAAACACATTATAATCAAGGATGGATTATGATAAAAATATCAAGGAAAGCTTGGAGAGTGGAGATAGGTGCGGGGTGCACCAAACTATTGTAAACTTTATATGTTTGTATTATGGCTTTACTTCTTGCTTTCTTTACTTTGTTTTTATTTCTGATTTATATTGTTCAGATTCTTAGTTTGCATACACTATCTTATTTCCGTTGTAATTTAAATCCTTCACCTTACAAAATATTGGATCCTAGTACCTCTCTGATACCAATTATTGGAAAGAAGAAGAACAAAGTAGATGGTGGCACCTAAGACTTAAAGTTGGAACCAGAGAGAGAAGAGTTGAGAGTTTTAGGGAGAAAAGTTCCATTGTACTACACTTTATTGTAAAGATACAATATCTAAATTTATATATCCTAGGATTTCTGCTATACCACATGAATCCTAATAAATCCAAACTCTAGCTGAAAAACTCTCCTAGGCTAATCCAATACATGAAAGCACTCACCAAGCCTATGTACATCTGTCTCACATGCTCTCATCCCCTGAATCTAAATCTGACCCATACATGAGTTAACCCCCTTAAGATCTTATTGGTCCAGGCCTTAAGACCCAAGGATAAAAACCTATCTTAGACCCAAACAAAAAATCCCATCCAACTCTGTTCGCCACCATCGAGCTGGCTCTATCTGGAGCTGAGCTGACTTTGCTGCATCTTACTGAATTCTATCTTTTGTCTGCCTGAGATGGTCAGCTTGACTACACCCCGAGTCGGCTCGATCACATCCCGAGCTAGCTCAATCTCAATCCAAGCTAGCTCGACTGCCTATCCGAGCCAGCCCGTCTGTGTGTCAACCCCTTATCTTGGCTGATTCTTCTCTTGATTTTGGTCTTTTACTTCGTCTTGTGTTCCAGGTCTCTGGAGCACCTACCAAGCTCCTCAAGGTCCTCACACTTGAATCTCGAGTCCGTGCAGGGCTATACGTCGTCTTCACCTAAGACAACTCCTATCCTAGCCTTAGGACTCACACCCATCCTAGTCTCCCAGAGCCAACACCCAGGCTCCTCCTGTGGCCTCCCAAGGCTTGGGAGTACCACATCAAATCCTACAATCTCCACCTTGGTGCGTCCAAGCCTTGGCACACCTGGCAATATTTTTCTACACGAAGTAGCTGTCGATGCACGCCCTGACAGCTACTTGTGCACACCTTATCACCGCCATTCTTCTTTAGCTGCTGAGCTTTCTTTAAGACTTTTGAGATGACCATCTCCACCATTGAAGATCTTGGCTTGCTTTTATGCACCATTCTTGGAGTTGTAAGCACCCTTCTGCTTGGCAGCAGCATCAACTATTCTGAATTTTCTTGGAGAATTTGCAGCAATCCTATGCCGGCGCCCGCTGCATACCCTGACACAATCTCCTCAGAACTTCGTCTATCCTCTCACACGTGCTGCTCCATCTAGAACTGTGCATCTCCGATATTGATACTAGGATATTGATCCTCCTGCACTTCTCCACTCTGAACTCATATCAAATCTCTCTCCATCTGTGAAGCCACCTCTATTCGATGCTCCATCTAAAACTGAAGTCCCTCTGATGCCGTAAAAGTCAACTCTGTAATCGAGCCTCATGAGGATAACCACTCAATGTTGTACTGCTGAGCCTGCCGCTACACCTCGAACACCTTCACTACCCCTTCAGACCCTCCGCACTCCGCAGACCTATCCAAAACCATCTTAGATATACCGCACCCCGTAGGCTCCTCCGAGACCACCAAGAGCTCATCCGACTCTTCACTTGCAGCAACTGAACCAATGATATTCGAGTTTTCTCTTTCCTTATACTGCTTTCAAAGTGGACATTCTCACTTAAAGTGTCGTGCTTCACCACACTTGAAGAATCTCTTGGACCTCTTGCTGTACCTTTCGCTGACCCTTCTTTTCCTTACCTGGGCCTTTCTAAAACCATGAGATCCTCCTGAAAGATCTTCCTCTTCGTCATCCATTTCTGCTGCTTGTTGGATCTTAGCACTGATACGATCTCCTCATACACCAGCATCTTCTTACCATATAGCAATATCATCACTAACGGATCGAAGCTCATGAGTAACGAACATAGTAGCAATAAACTTTTATCTTCTTCTTCGAGATCCACCCCAATGTTGAGCAAATCCATACTCATCCGATCGAACTACTGAATATGCCCTGCAACATCCTCGCCTTCTTACATCCGAAGGCTGTACGGTTATTTTTTCAACACCAACTTATTGCACATGTTCTTCTCCATGTACAACTGGCGTAACCTCAACTATAAACCCTTTGATGTTTTCTCCTCTAACATGCTATATAGCACCTCATCTACCAGACAAGCCCTAATCCTAGCATATGCTCTTTTCTCCAAGGACACCCACTTCTTATCTGTCATCTCCTTTGGCCTATCTTCCAAGGCTGAATCAAATCTCATCTAAACCCGCAGATCCTCCATCCTAATATTTCACATCGTGAAACTTTTTTTCATCAAACTTTTCAAATCCTACCTTCAACCCATTATTCTTCATGATCGTACGAATCAAAAATAGCAAACAGGTGAATCTGAAAAAATATCTTGACTAGAGACTTTGGATAGCAGCCTTGTGATCTTTTCTTCCTCACGAAGCCTAGAGAAAGTCTTTAGATCTGAATCTCACTGCTGATCTCTGCTGAAATCTAATCTTCTTCTTTCTCCACTCTCAACCTGGCTCTGATACCACTTGTTGGATCCTGGTATCTCTTTGATACCAATTGTTGAAGAGAAGAAGAACAAAGTAGATGCCCGGCACCTAGGGCTTAAAATTGAAATCAGAGAGAGAAGAGTAGAGAGTTTTAGTGGAAAAACTCTATTGTATTTCACTCTATTATAAAGATATAATACCTGGATTTATATACCCTAGAATTTTTGCTATACCATATGAATCCTAATAAACCCAAACCCTAGTTGAAAAATTTTCTTAGGCTAACCCAATACATGAAAGCACTCACCGAGTTCATGTATATATGTCTTATATGCTCTCATCCCGTGGATCTAAATCCGACCCATACATGAGTTAGCTCCCTTAAGATCTTATTGGTCTAGGCCTTAAGACCCTAGGATAAAAGCCTATCCTAGACCCAAATAAAAAATTCCATCCAATTTTGTTCGCTATCGTCGAGCTGGCTCTATTAAGAGCCGAGCTGGCTCGACTGCATCTTGCCCAAATTCCTATCTTTTATCTGCTTAAGATAGCTGACTTGACTATGCCCTGAGTCAGCTCGACTGCACCCTGAGTCCGGCTCGATCTCAGTCCGAGTTAGCTCGACTGTGTATCCGAACCAGCCCACTTATGTGTCAGTCCATTTATCTTGGTTGATTCTTCTTCTGACTTTGATCCTTTACTCCACCTTATGTCCCAGATCTTCGGAGCACCTACCAAGCCCATCAAGGTCCTCACACTGGAATCTCAAGTCTGTGCAGGGCTATACGCCATCTTTACCTAGGACAACTCCTATCCTAGCTCTAAAACTCACACCCATCCTAGTCTCTTAGAGCCAACACTCTGGCTCCTCCTATAGCCTTCCAAGGCTTGAAAGCACCACATCAAATCCTACACAAACTCTCTAATTTACTTAAATTAAAGTATATATTTATTAAGAGATAAATTTAGTTAAAATTTTAAAAGAATCCAATTCAAACCTCCCTCTCTTGGGTTGCTATCTCTAGGCAACACCTCCTCCTTCTTCTCCTCCTCCTTCCTTTTTCTTTCTTCCTCCTCCTCCTCCTCCTCCTTCTTCTTCTTCTTCTTCTTTTCCTTCCTTTTTTTCCTCTTTTCCTCATCTTTCTTCCTATTCTCCTCCATTTTTCTTTCTTCCTCTTCCTTCTTCTTATTGTCCTCCTCCATTTTTTTCTTTGCTTCCTCCTCTTTCTTTTTCTTCTTCTCCTTCTCTTCCTTCTCCTTTCTCTTTCTAAAACTTTTCCTTTCCTCCTCCTTCTGTTGTTCCTCTTCGTCATCATATTCTTCATCATCTTCCTTCTCTTCAACCTCATTTTCTTCTTCCTCCTCCTCCTCACTTTTTATTCTTGATCCTTTTTCTGATTAAGGAAGTCAGTAGCTTATCATGAATGCAAACTATTTTTTTAAGCTCCTCAATTTTAATTCTTAGCTGTGCACACATGCCACAGCCAACCAGAATAGGCTTCTCCAATTTTGCTTCATCAATGCTATGAGTGCTCTTTTTCTTTCCTCAATAGAACTAAGAAGCCAGTGCTTCTACGGGGCAGGTCGAGTAGCATCTTCGACCTGATAATATAAAAGAAAAAGCAAAAAAATCTCATAATTTTAAAGAATGTATTCTAGATGTGTTTTACCAATATGATAATATAATTTTATTTGAAATATCATAATCTTGACATAGCATGCCAACCATAATAATGTCAAAAAGCATATTCTAAAGAAAATTTTAATATAGATATTATAATTTTTATCAAAAGTATCATAATTAGAATACATGATGTCATAATAATATCTAAAACTTTTATCCAAAATAATTTTGCATACAGAAAGTCATAATTTAAATCTTAAATATTATAATTTTGACATAGGATGTTATAACTTTTTAAAAAATATCTTTCAAAGGTATTTTGATAATATGATGTCATAATTTCACCAAAAGTATCATCATTTTGATATAAAATATTATAATAATATCAAAAAATATATTTGAAAGATAATTTTACTGTAGGATGTCATAATTTTTATATGAAATATCATAATTCTAATATACAAGATATCATAATAATGTCTATAGCTTTCTTTCAAAAGAATTTCATATAAAAAAGTTATAATTTTAATCTTAAATATCATAATTTTGATATAAAATATCATAATTTTTTTAAAGAATATCTTTTGGAGGTATTTTGATAATACGATATCATAATTTAACTTAAAATATCATCATTTTTTATAAAAAATATCATAATAATATCAAAAAACTTATTCAAAAGATAATTTCACTATAGGATATCATAATTTTTATATGAAATATCAGAATCTTGATATTAAATATCATAATAATATTAAAAATTTCTTTTAAAAAAAATTTACATAAAAAATCATAATTTTAATCTTAAATATCATAATTTTGATTCAGAATATCATAATTTTTTAAAGAATATCATTCAAAGATATTTTAACAATACGATATCATAATTTTATCTAAAATATCATTATTTTGATATAAAATATGATAATAATATCAAAAATTATATTCAAAAAGTATTATATGATAGCATAAAAAATATATAAGATTCTATGACATTCAATAATAGTTTATTATTGTCAGTTTACCTCATGGGGATAGATATTATTAAAATTTTGATTGTGGCTTCTTTTTCTACAATCATGCCACCTTAATAATCTTGAAATCAGATGGGGCTCTGATATTTGAGTGCTCCAAGAACCACACTTGTATATGAGCATTTTATCAAAATAGATTATAGAAAAAATTTTAAAAAAAATGATTGTACTCTAAAAATACTACGATTTTACTTTACCATAAGAGCTGTCGAATAGCCAAGAAGAGTGGGCTGCCTCCTTTCCTTATCAACCCACTTTGCTTTGCATGGCTCTCCTGATCTTAAGTAGTCAGCAATCTCTAAAAGAATCTCAACTGTCAAGTTCTTGATGAAAATGGCCCATGCAAAAGATCCCAATTGAGACAAATCATCTAAAAATGGGATCACATCTCTTGGACAAGTTTGGTTTAACTTTGGATCCAAGAGAAGTGCAAACATGTATGCTATCCAAAGCTTGACAGTATCCTCAATATCTTCCTTTTTTTTTGATAATTTTAGCTCACCAATCAAAGACTCCAGCTCTTTATATTGCAGCTTCAAAGTTTTTCCAAATCTGTCAAACAACCTTCCCTTCTTCTTTGGATGTTTTTCGACAACTAAGATTTTCATCCCGTGACGTAGAAGACCCACAATTAGTGCCACTTTCTTGGCACTAAATGTTATTATTTTTTCAGCAATAATGAATTGATCTCCTCCAATGTGATATTTTATTATGTCCGAGAGAGGTACCCCATCTACCACAAAGGGCTCCATGTTAATAAATGCATCGAATGGAGTCTTCTGGATCAGCTCTATATGTGCAAGAGAAAAGTTGATATTTCAAATATTTTGAACATAGACTCTGGATTGTTGATCCAAAGATTGATTTTGATGATGACAAAGAGTTTTGAGTATAAGTTATAAAGTCTAGCTATGTTGTGAGGATGTGTAGTTGTAAATTTCAAGTGCTCACAAACATCAAGTGTTCTAATTCATCCAAATGAAGATTCATCACTCAAAATTTTAGAAAAAAAATACTAGAATGGATACAGCTTTCAAGAGGTTAAAATAAAGATTAAATCAAGACATAAATGATAAGTCTAGCCTACAAAGTAATTTGAAGAAGAAAGGATCAGAAATAGTCTTTCGCATGCTTGGCATGCAAACTATGCCAATAAAAGAAAACAAAAATAGTGTTTTAGAATTTTTGGAACTGAGCCAACATAGCTTAAAACTGAGCCGACCCAGTTTGGACTGAGCTGACCTAGTTTAAGACTAAGCCGGCCCAATAGCTGTAATGGCTAGTTTTTAGAACTACAACTTTTTCATTCCAAAAGCTTTCCAATGGCTATTATCTCTTCTCTAATGGCTAGATCACTTCTAGAAACCCATGTTAGTGACTTGTAATAATAAAAAATCTCTTAAAATATATAAGAAAATACTTTGGAGTATTAAAAATAAGCTTTTGGAGAGTTTATTGAGTATACATTAAGAAAGCAAGAAGAGTGAGCTGAAAAGAGTAAGGAAGGAGTGATTTCTAGACATTCTTTATCCTCCTAATATCCTCAAATTTGAGAAAAGTTAGGCCATCATTATTGAAGATCATCTCATATTTCCTCAAGCATTCAAAGAGAAAAAATCAATCCTACAAACAAAGTAATCCAGATTTTTCTCTTGGATTTTATAGAGTTTATTTTAAATTATATTTTTTTATATTTTATTTCAAATTTCTTGAGGTGAGAAACTTGGGTTGGTCCAAGCCTTGAGTTGGATGTTGTATTGGTTTGATTAGTGAGCCAAGGATAAAATCAATTAGGGGTTGATTGTTAGCCCGAAGAAAAATAATCACTTATGAGGTTTTGGTTGGTGATCCAGAAAAAATCAACTGGGAATTAATTATGAGTATGAAAAATAATCGTGTATGATTTTGGTTGATAAGCTAGGAAAAATCGAATTGAATTTGATTATGAGCCCGAAAAAATAATCAGACTGTAATTCTTGTTAAGAATTATAGTTGAATTCCTAAGAGGTAAACTTCAAGAAGTGGACGTAGGTGCTTGAGTTTGACACCAAACCACTATAAAATTTATATATTTATAATTATGTATTCTTTACTTTATTGCTTTCATTCACTGCACATTACAAAGCTTGTTTCATTACCTATTATGTGTGCACATCACTTAGTTTAAATTATTCAAATCTGCACACATTAGTTAAAAGTTTTTTGAAATACCCAATTCACCCCCCTCTTGGATAACCATCCTTGGACAACAAGTGGTATCAGAGTAGGTTCTCTAATATTAGTTGTTGACCTATAGATCAAAGAGCTAAAGATTTTATGGCTAACCCATTTGGTTCTTTGTTGAGTGAGGGACACTCAATCATTAGACCTCCTTATTTCAATGGCATAAATTATATATATTGGAAGGCTAGAATGAGAATTTTTATTTAAGTACAAGATTATGATATGTGAAATGTCATACTCAATGGTCCTCACACATCCACAATGATTGTCAATGATATATGTGTACCTAAATTGAAAAAAGATTGAAATGAGATAGATAAAAAGCTAGCTCAATTAAATGCTAAAGCTATTAATATTCTATATTGTGCATTAGATTATAATGAATTCAATAGAATATCAACATGTATATCTATTAAAAAAAAAAATTAGGATAGACTTGAAGTAACCCATGAGGGTACAAGTCAAGTCAAAGAATCTAAACTAAATATGTTGGTTCATAAGTATGAGTTGTTTAAAATGGAACCTCAAAAGACAATAAGTGATATGCTTTACAAGATTTACTAAAATTATAAATGAGTTAAAAAATCTTGGAAAAAAGCTATTCTAATAGTGATCTTGTATGCGAAATTCTTAGATCCTTACCGAAGGCTTGGAAAGCAAAAGTAACTACAATTCGAAGAAGACAAGGATCTTAGCAAGCTTGCTTTGGAAGAATTAATTAGATCGCTCATGACACATGAGCTCAATATGAATCAAAGCATGGAGGAGGAAAAGATAAAGAAGACAACCCTTGCACTTAAGTCATCGGCTATTGAAGAAAGTTCAAGTGACTCTACCAAGGATTCGGAAGATAATGAAGAAATGGCGATGATCACAAGAAGGTTCATGAGATTCATGAGAAAAAAAAAATTTTGAACCAGAAAAAGAAAAGGAGAAAAAGAATCAACTTAGAGAATATAGAAATGACTATCCCCCATTGAAAAAAAACTCAAGAAAACTAAGAAGAAAAGCTATATTGGCAAATTGGAGAAGTAGTAAGAGCTCAAATTCAGAAGAAGAGTCATCCTCAAGTGAAGAAGAGATAAATATATGCTTGCTCAAAATGATGAGGTAAATATTCATAATTTTTTTGAATTTATATTTGATGAGCTTTAAGAAGCCTTTCATGACTTAATGAATGAATACAAAAAGATAGGGCTGAAAAATAAAGAATTAAAGAAATCAAATCTTCCTCTAGCTGATGAAAAGAATAAACTATTGACTGAAAAAAAAAATATCTTGAAAGAAAAGAATACTTTGGCTAAAGAAAAAGAAGAATGGATTAAATCTGAAAATTTTTTAGTTAAAGAAAATATGGAGCTTAAAAAGGATAATAATACTTTAAGATCCTTCCTAAAAGAAAATAAAAATCTTTCAAATGAAAAAAAAAGCTCTTGGAAGAAAATAAAAAATTAAGAAGAGAGATTGAAATTTTGAAACCTATTGCTGAAAAATTTACCATTAGTTTTCAAAATCTCGAATCTATGGTAAAAGTTAATGAAACTATTTTCAATAAAATAGAAACTGGTTTTAATATTTCTAGAAAGTAGTAAAATGTTAGAAATATTTTCACAAGAGCTTCAACTAAAGATCATACCATTAAATGCTTTAAATGTAATCAAATTGGCCATAAAATTTTGGAATGTAACTATAAAAGAATTGGCCAAACATTAATCAAACGAATTTGGGTTCTAAAAGAAATCTTGAACACTAACTCCAATGGACCCAAGAAAGCTTGGGTACCAAAAATTATGAATTGATTTAGCAGGTATACCAAGGATCCAATGAAATTAAAAGAAAAAATATTTATGGATGGATTCCTTGAGAATTAAATTGGATGGATGATGATATTTGATAAAATCTAAACTTTTCTCAAATCATGCCATCATTGTTTACTAAATATATTTTGATTATTAATTTAGCAAAATTATTGAGCATATTTGATTGATTTTGATGATGTTATTATAATTGATTATGATTGAAGACATATTGAATAAAATTAATTTATAAACTTTCATGATTTAAATTTAAGAATAATTTAAAATATTAACATATTTATTTGATAAGCTGAACTTCTTAAAGAAATACTTTCAAACTTAATTGGTACCTTGAATTATAGCAAATACTTATAATGACAAAAAGAAAAAAAAAATTGGTAAATGGAGAAAGTGAATTTAACATATTAAATTACTCAAAATCTCATAATATTTTTTATAATGTAATATAAATTTGGTTATGAGAAACAAAATTCATTAAGAGCAAGAAATGAAATTAAGAAATTTGACATATAGTAAGGAGGAGCAAATTTTGAATAAAATTTAAAATTAATTGATTATAATATTAAGGGAGAGCTTATTGATTTTGGATTGTTAAAGAAAAATTACTCTATTGATTTTATTGATTACCTTCTTTTGAGTTATTCTTTTTGATGTTGTCAAAAAGGGGGAGAGCTATTATTGAGTATATACTTGAGCTTAACTAGAATGAAGTATGTTCTTATTGTTTATGTATGTTTTTATTGTTTAGTGATTTTATACTTTATAAATATGTAATCTTTTAAAAACTCACTACATATTATTTGCATATACTCAAAAGTTTTGTCATCATCAAAAAGGAGGAGATTGTTGATCCAAAGATTGATTTTAATGATAACAAAGAGTTTTGAGTATAAGTTATAAAGTCTAACTATATTGTGAGGATGTGTAGTTATAAATTTCAAGTGCTCACAAACATCAAGTATTCTAATTCATCCAAACGAAGATTCATCACTCGAGATTTTAAAGAAGAATTACTAGAATGGATACAGCTTTCAAGAAGATATCAAAATGAAGATTAAATCAAGACATAAAGGACAAGTCTAGCTTACAAAATAATTTGGAGAAGAAAGGATTAGAAATAGTCTTTGGCATGCTTGGCACGCAAACTGGGCCAACCCGATCTGAGACTGAGCCGTTCTAGTCTCAGTGGAAGCAGAAAACAAAAAAGACATAAAGCTAAATTTTTGTGACCTAAGGGACTGAGCCGACTTAACTAAAAACTGAGCCGATCCAGTGAAACTAGGCCGACCCAGTCAGAAAGTAAGCCATCCTAGTCTCAGACAATAGAAGAAGATAGAAACAGTATTTTAGAATTTCTAAAACTGAGCCGATCTAGTTTAAAACTGAGTCGACCCAGTTTGGACTGAGCTGATCCAGTTTAAAACTGAGCCGGCCCAGTGCCTGTAATGGCTAGTTTTCATAACTACAGCTTTTTCATCCCAAGAGCTTTCCAATGACTATTTTCTCTCCTCCAATAGCTAAAATTATTTATATAATTTTAAAAAATATATATATAAATAAAATTATAATTTTAATTTATAATATCATAATTTTGATACAGGATATCATAATTTTTATTAAAAAATATCTTACAAAGTAATTTTGCCAACACGATGTCATAATTTTAACTAAAAAATCATAACTTTGATATAAAATATTATAATAATATCAAAAATCATATTTGGATGAAAATTTGACTAGTGGATATCATAATTTTTATATGAAATATAATAATTTTAATACAAGATATCATAATAATATCTAAAACTTTCATCCAAAAGAATTTTGCATATAAAAAGTCATAATTTTAACCTAGAATATTATAATTTTAAAATAGGATATCATAATTTTTTTTAAAGAATATCTTGTGAAGATATTTTGCCAACACGATATCATAATTTTAACTAAAATATCATAATTTTATCTAAAATATCATAACTTTAACATAGAATGCCATAATAATATCAAAAATTATATTCGAACGAAAATTTGACAACATGATGTTATCATTTTTATATAAAATATTATAATTTTAAAATATGATATCATAACAATGTCTAAAACTTTCATCCAAAATAATTTTGTACATAAAAAATCATAATTTTAATCTAAGATATCATAAGTTTGAAATAGAATGTCATAATTTTTTTTACAGAATGTCTTATGGAGGTGTTTTACCAATATGATATTATAATTTCATCTAAAATATCATCATTTTGATATAAAATATTATAATAATATCAAAAACAATATTCGAATAGTAATTTTATCAAAGAATATCATAATTTTAACCTACAATATCATATTTTTGGCACATGATGTCATAATAATGTCTAACACTTTCTTCCAAAAAAATTTTGCATAGAAAAATCATAATTTTAATCTAAAATATCATAATTTTAAAATAAAATATTATAATTTTTTTAAAAAAAATATTTTATGAAGATGTTTTGTCAATACGATGTCATAATTTTAACTAAAATATCATAATTTCATCTAAAATATCATAACTTTGATATAGAATATCATAATAATATCAAAAATTATATTCAGATGAAAGTTTGACTAGTGGATATCATAATTTTTATATATAATATCATAATTTTGATATAAAATATTTTAATAATGTCTAAAATTTTTTCTAAAAGAATTTTGCATAACAAAAGTCATAATTTTAACCTAAAATATCATAATTTTGACATAGAATATCATAATTTTTTAAAAAAATATCTTTCTATTATGTTTTGCTAACTAGATATTATAATTTTATCTAAAATATCATAATTTTAATATAAAATATCATAATAATATCAAAAATTATATTTAAAAAGTAAT
>QRFJ01002996.1:0-86991 GCA_006176705.1 Cocos nucifera | reverse complement strand
ATAATTTTATAAAAATATTTTTTAAAAAATTATTAATATTAGTAACGACTTTTTTCTTTTGCTAATAACATAATTCCTATCACTAATAATTCTACAATCAAATTTTTTAAAAAATAAAATTATTTTTTATTAGCGATAATAAAATACCATTGCTAATAATTATTTATCATCGTTAATAATAATAAAATTTAATTAAAAAAATAAAATTATTTAGTATTAGTGATGGCTAACTGCCATCTCTAATATTTCGTTAATATCTATAGCGATGGCATAGCCGTCGCCACTATCGTAGCTAATAACTATTAGTGACAGCTAAACTTTCATCACTAAAGCTATTAATAAAGAAAATTATTAGCGACGATAATATTACTGTTGCTAATATCCATTATTAGCGTTAGTAAAAATACCGTCGCTAATGTTCATCGCTAATACTCTATTTTCTTATAGTGCCAGTTGGGACCTTTAGTGGTCCTGCTCTCAATCCTGGTCTCAAGAGATCCCTATGCTCCTGCTATGGGGGTCTCTTCTCCTGGTCATCAGGTTCTTGAGTTGCTTAGGTTGATAGTTCGGTGAGGGGATTTGGAGACTTTTTCGGCCCTTGAGCTGAAGAGTTGACGATCTCTATGGAAGATCTCTAGCATTTTAGATCTCGATACTCTATCCTCTCAGTCTTTCGGCTCGAAGTGCCAAGTCGGGAGGAGCGAGTGTCCTTGGCCTCGGAGGGTTGAGTCACCTTGTATGAGGAAATACTCTGAGTGGATCTTCGATTGCCTTTCTACCCTTCGCCTCAAATATTTTTGACTTTTATAAAATTCTTTCGACCCAAGTCATCCCTAACTCTATTTGAGTGTTTGTCATCTTCATTATCCTTTGTTTTGGGCTCCGCATTCGCCCGAGGACTTTCTTATTTAGGGCATTATTTACTTTGAAGAAGCATCCCCATGAGAAAGGATGGTGGTACTTCAATCCCTATCAGAGATGTAAGTTCATTGGCGGTCTTCCTTCCTCTGTGCATGGTTGGAAGGATAAATTCATTTTTATTTTTATAGACGTCCTTTGGAGTTTCAACTGGGCCTAGGATGATCCATGGCTTTTCCTTAATAAGGATAAGTCAGTCCTCCCCAAGGATAAGAAGGACCACCAAAAGTTGGCCGACATCAAGATTCTGAAGCTACTGGAGTTGATGATGCAAAACCTTTACGACATCGGTCTCAGCTCGGCTCTTCCTAAGGGTACATTCGGGTTTCTGCATTTTGCTGGCTTTCATAGTTGGCTCTTCATTTCTATGCTAATTTTCTTCTTCTCCCTTGCAGTGATGAGGTTCATGTTCGAGGAGTTGAGGCTTTCCTTTATGAGGAAGAGGCCAAGTTCCACTCCTAGGGCAAACACTCGCAGAAGAGGATGCCTCCAAGTTCTCCCATGAGTGCCCTTTCTGGATCGGCTGAGATGTCCAATGCTAGAGGAGTCGGCACTAATGGTGCTGGGGTCATTATTATGCTGCCCTTAGGGACAACATTGTCCATCGCTGCTAAGTCAGCTTGAGCGGCATCGCCATCTCCTCTCTAGTCATCAGTGCAAGTTGACTTGCCTCCAGCTCCATCAGCGGCTTCAACCCCAGTAGTGGACCGAGGAGTGGGGCCATCCTCATCAGCTAGATGGGAGCCTCTCACATTTGTGGCAAGGGTGCAAAGGGGCGGTTTGGCCTTCCGCAATTTGCATCTTGCCCAAGAGCTCCTCTAGATGGTGCTATTGCCAAATTACTGGATGGAGACCAAGGCCCAGCCACTGGACAAGGCCATCCAATCATCATTTGGTGACCTTATGAGGGTGAGTTTTCTACTTTTGGCCTAATTCTCTTCATCTGGCCTTGGAAGTGCCCTGACTTTAGTTCTTTTCCTATAGCTGGTGCATGACATGGCTCACCTTTTTGAGGCAATCATAAGCTTCAGCCTGATGAGGAAGAAGATCAAGGACGACCTTCAAGCGGTGAGGGAGGACATCACTCGGGCCCGGTCTGAGTTTTCGACCGCTAGGGAGCAAGTCACCCAGCTTGAAGGTTCTCTCGCTCTCGCGTAGTCTCGTGGAGATGCACTATTGGAGGATCACTGAGCTAGAGGCAAAGCTCCAAGCAAAAAAGGATGGTGCTGAAGGAGGCCAAAGAGAAACTATGGTTTGCGGTCAAAGTGGTGGCAGATAAGGCATCGGATGATCATTGAATTCATAACAAAGATTGTTAAGGAGTTCGAGACATTAGGCGAGTTCAAGGCCGAAGTCATCAAATGCTCCATAGTGGCTTATGGGTTTGGCTTCGATGCCTGTAAGGCGCAAGTAGCACATTTCTTTCTGGGGATCGACATTAGTTGACTCGATCCCTATTCAATGATTGGCGGGGATGATTGGCCACCTATGGGGGCGCCATTCGAAGCCTACGCCACCCATCATCGAGTCAATAGCTAGTGAGCTGGCTGTTATCATAGCTCCAACCATCGATCCAAGTCATTGATGTGGAGGCCGAGATGCTCTCTAATGATTTCTGATTCCATCTTGCCCTTTCTTGTATTCGCCTTTGGCACTTTTGTAACCAAGAGTTATATAATGAAATGAATCTTTTGTTATGTAAGCTTACCTTTTTCATGCATCGTCCCTTGTCTGAATGCTTTAATTGTGATTGGCGTTCCTCCATCAAGTGTACTCTCTCGTTGCAAAGTCTGATGCCTTGGCAAATCTTTTGTCCAAGGATGTGCTACTCCTGATGTAGGCTCCTGGATGTCTGACTATCGAAAATGACTAGCTGAGTCAAATCGGTGGAATGTGTCCTCTAGTTTACTTCAAGGATGTAATCCAAAGCTTTCGGTTTAAGCTAGGGGGCCCTTGTACCATTGGAGCCATGTCGGGCAGGGTCCAAGGGAGTTTGGCTGAGGAGTTTGTTGGATGTGACCTTTGAAACATCCCAAATTGAATGTAGAGAAATCTTCTTGGAGACTCACACCATGCCATGTCACTTTGCGATTTGGGTCACTTTTATCAAGAATGGGGCCTGAAAGGTTGCAGAGTGGTTCTCCTAAGAGAATAAATTTGGGAGCAACTTGCTGTTCCATATGGGCTCGTCATGTGGCAGTCCATAATGGATTTCAAAGCATCCTTCATGAATCGTCCCTTGGACATGAGGGATCAGGAAGTTAATGAAGAGAGTCGCTTCGAGATTGGCTCAATTTGGCGAGCAAATTCACGTCGTTTGGGATGTCTATAAATAGATCACCCAGGGGGAGGATTTCGCCATCAGTGTGGACCATCTATTTTGTCACCTGGCAGTCATGAGACCCTCCCAAAAGCCTGTGAAGCATGTCACGAGGGAGAAAGCAGCCACTGCCCATAAGGAGTTGAAGCAGGCCAAGGGTCTGTTGCTGGAGTAGTCAGTCCATGCTCTTGAGTCTCCCAAGGTGCTGTTGTGTAGGATCCCTTGATGTCCTATTGAGACTGAAGGAAGAGTAGGGCATGCCTCCTTCCTCCACCTTGGAGGCACACCCCCTAAGGCACCTTGGCATGTGAAAGACCAAAGAGAGAGAGATGTGGAAGAAAATAGATATATTGATTTCCTTTTTTTAGGTTTTACAACATACATGTGTATTTATACCTATACATGGACCAAAACCCAACCCATAAAAAACTTTCCAGGCTAACCCAGTCCGAAGGCACTCACCCAAACCTATATAAATCCATAGTCTGATCATGCACTCAATCCCATGGATCCAATCCTGATTCAAACTCTGATTAGCCTCCATGAGACCCACAAACCAGAGTTTTATGACCGTGGAGGGCTGAACCTCCATCCTAGGATCAAACCGGTCATAGTCCTAGGACTCACACTTGTCCTAGTCTTTCGGAGCTAACACCTTAATTCCTTCCCATGATCTTTCAAAATCTAGGAGTGCCACTAATCCTAACAATCTCCACCTTGTGCACCCCCAAAGCCTTGGCAAATCCCGTATGAACCTGTCTGCACCATCCTACTGCCTTCCAGAGCTAACACCATTCTCTCGAATGCCATCTCACCTTCTTATCTATAACACCGACCTATGCTCCACAACTCCGAGACTCATGCTCCACCATACTTCTTGGCCTTCGAACTGATGTCCTCTTTCTCTAATCCCATAACTGCAACACCAACCTGTGCTCCACAGCACACCTAATACCTTTTTGTGCAAACTCTCACACTTCCGCCAATCCTCTTTAGCTGCTATGCACCCTTAGAGATCTTTGGGATGATCACCTCCATAGTTGAAGACCTATGCTTGCTTCTTGGCACCATCCTAAATTTTGTAGTATCTCTTTTGCTTGGTAGCTACATCACTTTTTTTGGACTTTTCTAGAGAACCTACATCATTTATGTACCGGCATTTGCTACATACACTAACACAATCTTCTCAAAACTATGCCCATCCTCCTGTACATACTGCTCTATCTGAAACTATGCATCTCTAGTGCTAGTGCTGGAATATCACTCCTCTATCTGTACCCCTCTACTCCAAACTCGTATCAAATCTTTCTCCACTGGTACTAAAGCCACCTCTATCCAGTGCTCTATCTGAAATCGAAGTCCATCTGATGCCATAGAAGAATCTGACTCTATAACTGAATCACTCAAGACCAACCACTCAATACTGCATTGTTGAGCTTGTCGTTGCACCTCGATCATCATCGTTGCTCTTTCGGACCCTTCGCACTCTACGAACCCCACTAAAGCCATCTTGGATACACTGCACCATGCAAGCTCTTTCAAAATATATAGGAGCTCATCCAACTCCTCTGACTCAATAACTGAATCCTAGAAAATTTTACCATAGCACTTCATCCTCTTCTACCACTGTACCAACCATCACTTCAATTTTCATCTAGAGGAAACTATAGCTCAAACCCTATCCTAAGCTCAAACCCACCTATCTCATCTTCGAGGCTCAACATTGCCTTCTCATAGATATTTCGAATCCTCTCTTGCTGTACACGATCCATCTTTCATCTGAACCACGACTTTTCTTGATGCCCCACAGAAGAAACAACCTGATCCAAGATCAGCCATCTAGCCCTAACTTGTTGGACCCCTACCATCATTGCTCCCATCTCAGATACTCTAGATACCTCCAAAATCATCGAGGACTTCCACCTTCTCTGAATCGACTGTGACTTTGTATGAATCAATCATCTTCATCACCCCAAGTCTCCAATCGGTTGCACCATTGAAAGCACGCCAACTACTTTTCCAGCCTTTCAGTAGATTGAATAAGTTGTTTCTTCAGCTTCCATCTCAACCTTGAGCCCTTGAGTACCTCTCTTCTAACACACTAAATAAAATTCACCACCAGCTCAACCTTCGCAATTTTTTTTCAACACCATGCGAAACCTCAACTAGGAGAATAGCCACGAACAACAACGAGAAAAAGAAAATAAAAAAACTCCAAGTCTCTTTTTCTTTTATCTTTTTTTCTCTCTCCTAGAACCTTCTAGACTCCTCCTCCCTCCCATCTTCATCCCATCCAAAAACAAAACCATACCGCTTGCTATTGCGCCACCACCGGATCTGGGTGCCGCCACTATTGGATCACCACTATGGCATGTTGTCGCTGCTGCTATTTGCATGCCACCATCAGATCAGTGTGCCATCATCAGATCCGTGCTCCTTGGCCAGCTCCCCAAGCTTCTACTGTGCACATGCATCACCATCGTTGGATCCGACGCCATCGCAGCACCTGCAACCATCGAATCCCATCGCCTGCACCACTTCATTGGATCTTGGCCACGACCTTGGAGACAAAAACTCCCCTCGATCAACCACTGCATCTCGATCGACGGCATCGATGCTGGCATTGCTTGGAAGGGACAGATTCGACCCGATCTTCGTTGCTCCCTCCATCTTCCTGTTTGGCTCTCACTGCACATGTGCGACCACCTGCATTCCACCAGCCATCTCCGCTGATTTGGTCATCGCTGCTGTCCTGCGACATTCTCGAAGAAGAAGACCGCCATGCCATTCGGAAGCCGTCCTACATGCGAGTGCCATTCGAACCTTGCCTATGGAAACCGCCTTTGCATGCCTGATCATTCGAAACTGGCCACTCAGATGTTAGGATCAATGCTGGTTCACTGGAATCCATCACTGAGCTCGAGATCGGTGGCCAATCACTGGCCACCAATTGGGAGGAAGAAAGGGGGGCCTGTTGGCCCCCCAATTTTTTTTTGTTCTTCTATTGAATCCTGTTTAATTTCCTACATTGGATCTTGTTCTTTTCTTCACTTCATGCCTCCTCATCAAGAAGGCTCTGATATCAATTATTGTGCATGATCCCTTGATATCCTTGTTGAGGCTAAAGGAATAATGGGGCACACCTCCTTCCTCCATCTTGGAGCCATGCCCCCGAAGGCACCTTGGGTGTGAAAGACTAAAAAGAGAGAGATGTGGAAGAAAATGACTGTATTGATTTTCTTCTTTTAGATTTTATAACATATGCATGTATATTTATACATATACATGGACCAAAATCCAATCCATAAAAAATTTTTTAGGCTAACCCGGTCTAAATGTACTCATCCAAACCCATGTACATTCATGGTCTGATCATGCACTCAACCCCATGGATCCAATCCTAGTCCAAACTCTGATTAGGCCCCATGAGACCCACAAACCAAGGCCTCATGATCGTAGAGGGTTAAACCTCTACCTTAGGACCAAACCGATTCTAGCCCTAGAATTCACACCTATCCTAGTCTCTTGAAGCTAACACCTTGACTCCTCCCATAGCCTCCTAAGGCTTGGGAGAACTACTAATCCTAATAGGTGTTGCCGCCTCAGATGAGTTGGGCTCTAGCCACTCCTGCCAGTCTCAAACTGGCTCCCTCCTCTAGAAGCAGCGGGATATCTTCTCTATGGATCCCCAACGAGATACTACTACAAAAAAGGGCTATGATAGCGGTTCATAACCACGATCATAGCCTAAAAAATCGCTACCATAGGCTATGGCAGCGATTTTTTAATTGCTGCTACTGCGGCCATCGTCGTAGCTCTATGGCAGCGGTTGTTTGAACCATTGCCATAGATAGCCTATTGCAGTGGTTTATAAACCACTGCAATAGACCGACCTATAGCAGCGGTTATATAATCGTTGCCATAGATTATGTATGGTAATGGTTATGTAATTGCTGTCATAGATTATCTATGGTAGTGGTTAGCGGTTATATAACCGCTACCATAGATAATCTATGGCAGCGATTTTTTAACCACTGCCATAGGTCTAATGCAGCGATTGACATCGTTTGCATTAGAAACCTATGGTAGCGGTTGGCATGGATATGGCAGCAGTTATAAAATCACTATCGTAGATCTTGAATAATTAAAAAAATTAAAATTTTTATTTTTTTATATATTTTATTTGATAAATATAGATATATAATATAAGAAATTATAATAAACATAAAAATTATTCTAAAATGCTAAAATTTTATTATCGAATAAAATTTATTACAATATTTTTTAAAAAAATAAAATACATCAAAAGTCCCCTAAATCTACATCATCATCATCATCACCGAGAGTCGAAGCCAGAGTCGGAGCTGGAGCTGGGGCCGGAGTTGGTGTTGGAGCTAGAGTTGGAGCTGAAGCTGTTATGCGGGCCAACATATCCTCGAAGTTCGTGACTCCAAAATACTCGTTGAGCATTGACATCATCTCTCTCATGATCCCCTCTAGATGAGATGTGCGCTCAGCCCGATCTACCTGCATCGCAGCATATTTTGCTTGTGCCAACACCTCCTCAAGCTCCTCCTGACTGACGATACTGAAAGTCTGTGAGGAGATGCTCACCTCAGATCAGTAGCTCGTCAGCATGTCACTACTACAAAAATGGTCTATAGCAGCACATACTATGGCAACGATTTTTAAAATCGCTGCCATAGCTCCTACGACAGTAATTTTCGTAGTAGCGATTACAGAAAACTGCTGCCGTAGGTCAGACCTATAGCAATGGTTACAAAAAACTACTGTCATAGCTCGACCTATAGCAGCGGTTCATTGTAACCACTGCCATAAGTCGGACCTATAGCTGCAGTTAGTAGGAACCACTGCTATAATCTGATTTATAGCAGTGGTTAATTGTAACCAGTGCCATATATATTTTTTTATTTAAATATTATATAATTTTAAAATTTAATATCCATCTTCACTATTCATTATCTAAATAATTATCATTAGAGTGTCATTGCAAAAGATTTCCTCGATCCGATAGCCCTAGCTTCGTCGATTAGAAAAATTTGATTTCGATAACCACGAATGACGATGCGATGATTTGATAGATGGAGACCTCCGATGGATTCAAAAACTTATAACGATGATCTCGATGATGTTTGTAGTGTACTATCAAAGTTTTACTTCAATCGGATATTGTTATCTTGATTAATTTAGTATAGATTAGTTTCGATCGTTAAATAATAAATGAGTGTTCAAAGGACCAAACGGTGTTCGATTATGAGATAATTTTTTATATAAATAATCTTGACTACTACTTTAATCATTTTTTATGGTGGTGATTATAAAATTCAACTCGTGAGATAAAGAACGATTTAAAACTATACGTCTCCTGATAATCATTCTGAAACTTCACTGGTTGATATGCTCGTGCCTTTACAATATTTGCTTAACATGAATAATTTATACAAAAATGATTTAAATTTTACTATCATCACCATATAAAATATTTAAAATTATAATAAAAATTATTTAACTAAAAAATTATCTCATAATCGAATGCCGTTTAACCCTTTGATCGTTTGTTTCTAATTTAACGATTGAAATTATTTCATACTAAATTGACCATGATAACGATATTTGATTGAAGTAAAACTTTGATAATATACTACAAACATCATCGAGATCATCGTTGCAGATTTTTAGATCCATCGGAGGTCTCCATCTATCAGATCATCGCATCGTCGTTCGTGATCATCGAAATCAAATTTTCCTAATCGATGAAGCTAGGACCTTCGGATCGAGGTGATCTTTTGCGATGATACTCTAATGATAATTATTTAGATAATGAATTGTAAAGATGGATATTAAATTTTAAAATTATATAATATTTATAGAAAAAATAAGAAAAAAATTATTTCTAACCTACGGCAGCAGTTATCAAAGATCGCTGCTATAGATTTACAGCAGTAATTATAGAACCATTGCCGTAGATCTATCACAGTGATTTTGGGTAACCGCTGCCATAGATCTATTGCAGTGATTCGATAACTGCTGCCATAGGTTAGGTTAAAAATCTCTAAATTTTTTCTACTTTCCTCTCGTGCACGCTCGATCTCTCTCTATCTCTTCTCCTCCTCTCCATCGTTGGTGAGGCTTCTTCCCCCCTAGCCGATGCCGCCCCTCCTTCCCCCTCCCCTTTCAACCCCCCCATCCCCAACTACCCCTCCCAGCCACCCGCCACCCCCTCATCCAGCCCCCCACCCTCCACCCTTCCCTAGCCGCCCCTCCTCCCCCAATCCTCGACCGCTCCTCCCCACCACCCGCCACCCCCACCCTCTCCCCGGCTGCCCCTCCTTTTCCCCACCCCCCAGCCGCCCCTCCCTGCCACCCCCCACCCGACCCCCCACCTCCCCCCGGCCGCCCCTCCTTCCCCCCATCCTCGGCCGCCCCCTCCCACCGCCCTGCCAGCCCCCAACCTCCCCATCTCTGGCGGCCCCTCCACGCCACCCGGTCCTCGATCGCCCCCTCCTTCCCCCATCCCCGACTGCCCCTCCTCGCCACCCTGCCACCCCCCAGCCCCCCATCCCTGGCCGCCCCTCCCTGCCACCCCCACCTGGCCAACCCACCCTCCACACTCTCCTTTTCGGTCGTCGACCCTCCCATCACTATACCTCCTGGGCCTCCTCGTCACTGTGCCCCCATCCCCTGACCCCCCATCCCCGATCGCCCCTACTCTCTCTCTTTCCTTTTTCTCTCTCTTTCTCTATCTCACTATCTTACTTTTATTTTGCAGATTACCTCTAGTGCCGTCGTCCTCCTCTAGCGTCATCACCGGTGACCCTCAAAGCTTTTGGTGTGACCCACTCTCTATAGCCATAGGTATATATATTTTTTAGTTTTATAGTATTATTTATTAATCATATATATTTATAATAATTTATAAAATATTTATAATAAATATTATAAATATTATAATTATCTGCATGCCATAGTTTTTGGGCTGTGCCGTGGTGGTAGCCTTGGGCTATGCCATGTCGGCGGCTGTGGACTAGATCTATCAATGGATTGGATTCAGATCGAAACTTGAATATTCAGATCCGGACCTAATTTTAATTACTAGTATTAGATCCGAATCCAAATACCTGATGGGTCTGTACTTGAAGTACCAGACCCAAATCCTAATGGATCTCGGAAGGTTGGACCCAATTTTGGGATCGAAAACTAAAAAATGGAGAGATTGAGAGGAAGACTGACAGATTGAGAGAGGGAGGGTCGATCGCTCGCTGGCCATTGATAAGGGAGATCGAGAGTAGGAGGGAGGTAGGGAGGAAGGGGGTCTGGCCTCGCCGCCATTGCCGGTGAGGGAGATTAAGAGAGGAAGGGATGGATCCAACCTCACCACCATCATTGGGAGGGAGGGGGTCTGGCCTCACCACCATCATTGGGAGGGAGGGGGTCCGACCTCACCGGTGAGGGAGATCGAGAGAGGGAGAGTGGGAGATTGAAAGAGCGAGAGAGGGAGGAAGAGGGTCCGACCTCATCGGCATCACTGGGAAGGATGGGGTCTGACCTTGCCGGTGAGGGAGATCGAGAGAGTGAGAGAGGAAGGGATGGGGTCTGGCCTCGTCGACGAGGGAGATTGAGAGAGGGAAAGAGGAAGATCGAGAGATGGAAAAGTTGGGAGGGAGGGGTTTGGCCTCGCCACCATCGCCGACGTGAGAGATCGAGAGAGGGAGAGAGGGAGTGATCGAGGGGATGGCACACAGCCAAGTCGGCTTGGATATGCAGTCGAGCCAGCTCGGGCTGTGATTGAGCCGATTGGCGGCGGACCTGAGCCGGATGTCTCAAGCATAGAGCCGGATGTCTCAAGCATAGTGCCGGCTATCTCAAGCATGGAGCTGGCTGTCTCAGGCATGGAGCTAGCTCGACTTCTGAGCGAATAGAATTTGATATGTTTCTCTAAGGTTCAAACTTTAAGCCCTAAGGCGCCACCATCATCTACTTTATTCTTCTTTTAGATTTCTGGATTAACACCAAGGTTCGCACAAGAGATCAGATTTAAGACTGTTGCTCATCCTTAATTATTTATGAATGTAATTCATGTTGTAGAATTTATTGCCTAACATTTTTTGGATGTTTATATCTTGTTACTTTTGTTTATTGCATTGCATAACGATAGACCTATCAATTGATTAGTGTACATATTAGAGACTATTTATTGATGCTATACTATTCAACATATTATATTGATTAATGTTCATTAACATTGTAGGTCATGATGGCACCATAACGTCATCTAGCTTTCACCCCTACCCCTCGATGGATTACGCACAGTTCAGCATCCGAGGAGCAGTTGGAGCATACTCTGTCCAGCTCGGCATCGACTGCTTAGGAACCTCCACCACCAAAATCTACTCCATCGATAAGATCTACTCCACTAGTAGTTGAGCCTCTATCATCGTCCATATCTAAGACACATGCGACTACGCAGGCATCTGAGTATATATTTTTATTATATTAGCACAACTTTATTTTTTATATAGTATTTATACACTTATATATTTACATAACGTATTTACATTGCAGGTGCATCATCCAGTCGAACATTTTATAGTCCCATATGTATGGCACACGTATGGAACCGCCAGCATCAGGTGATGCTCTATTATGATGAGGAGGGGAGGCCGGTAGGAGAGATCGCATGGGAGATGAAGAAAAATCCTGATTTTTCAGATCATGTTCATTCAGATATGATTGAATTAAGAGAGATATTTCAAAAAATTTTCTCATATATCCAAATCAAATCTGAGATATTTTAGATCTAATTATTATTGATCTAATAAATAAAAATAAAAATAAATTAAATCTAATTTAATTTATACCTTGATGTTGGGTAATCAGATTATCCATTGATGATCCTACTGATTACCTGAGGTTCTGGATCTAGCCACGCAAGCACCTGGCCTCTACCGATATCCACTTAGGCTGGATCTAGAGATCTTCTCCTTCTTTATCACCTCTCCAAAAATCAGATCTGGATCTAATTTGAAGGATCTTTAAAACTCTTTTTGAAGATCAGCAGTCGTCTCTGCAGCAGTGTTGCCTTCTTCCTTTCTCGTCAGCCTTTTCTTACCTAGATCGCACCAAACTGAAGCCCAACTTGCCTTAGACGTGGAGAGGAGAGAGAGGACTAGAAGATGGCATAGAGGAGGAAGAGGGACAGCCTTGAGGTGTGGCTAGGAGAGAGCTCTATCAAAGTTGGGCATAGACAGGGTTTATTTATAGACCCTGTGTGCCATGTAGTGCCACATCATCATGGCCAATCGCGTTGCTTCGTACAATCAGATCTAAATCTAATTGGTGGGATGAATCACCTGATCCAATCAAATGAGAGCCCCATAAATTCATCCTTAGATAGTGCCTAAGACTGATCAAAGTCTATAGGTAAGGGTCACCTAAGTAGAATCCAAGAAGCAACCTAGAGTCCCATCCGTATGGAACTCCAGGCATCCCTATCCATGGATGCACGCCTCCCTAGGCATGCACCCTCTTCTTTTCAAAATCTAATAAGGGGACAAGCCCCTATCTGCTCTCCAATAAGTGCATGACATATGGGTAGATGTCTAAGTATCAAAGGTCAATGTTTGACCAATGTCAAAGACAAGAATTAGTAGGTGATGGAAAATGATAGGTATTGTCTCTAATTTATCCCATAAATTAAGACAATCCTTTTCTAACTTAGACAAGCTCCAGTCAGACCAAGTAAAGATACCTGAGTGAGCACAAACTCATTTGGCTCAGTCGAGATAACTTTTAATGATAAAAAAAGGAGAACATTAGGCTCAATCGTGTGCTAGCATGATTTTCTTTAACCTAATTGAATCTAATTCAAATCAATTAAACTGAGTTAGTCCAATTGATGATATCTAGATCCAAACCCTTATTTGTATGATCCAGTTAGATTCAGTTCTGTATGGTAATGGGATATATCGTAATCTCTATCATCGTCATCATCGAAACTCCTTTCGATGAATCAGAACTCTTCTGATTCAGACAACTAGAATGATCGATCATCTAAATCATTCTAATTGCTCCCAAAATCCACCGATGACACCTAGCAGTATATGATGGCAACCCATCAAAATTGAAAATGAACCTCTCGGTGCAGCTACTTATGTGATTAAGTTCTTCTATCTTGAGCCTCGATCAGATTAGGGTTAGGGTGAACTCGTCAAACCCTAATTTCTATCATATGATTTAATCATTCGATTCAAGTTCAATATGAAAACCTTAATAGGAACTCTTTCTATTATTTCACTTTGCCATGGCCATGGGCTTAAGGACTTGATTCTCATGATCATCATAGGGCTACTCCTCATCTACCGAGGTGGATAGATTTCATCTTGGTGCAATCCAATTCCTACAATGAACATGCTATAGCCAACATACACCTCAGGATTCCAAATGGCTAGGAGATCGAGTCATGGTGTAGTCAAACTATAACACCCTCAAGGTGAACTATCGATGCATGTCAGGTCAAAGAACCAGACACACCACTGCAGCTTTGAGTCAGTCATCGATGAGAAGGTAGACTTTCTTATGACTACTCAAAGTGGTCACGCTCAGTGCCCTCATTCTCTAATGAGTATCTGTACTCTCACTTCGATGTCTCCACACTGTAGACTCAAGACTCATCTACTATAAAGAAGCGATTGTACATCAACCTTTTAGATCAATCACCATCCTCATGATGATCCTACGGTCGGAAGCATTTTATGAGTTAACAACGAAAATTCATGTCTTAAATTTTCAACTCTTGAAAATATGAATTATCATTACCATTAACTCAAGGGATGTATCACAGACACTAAATACACATTTATGATAGAAAATAATCCATTTTATTATTTATAGTCAAAATTATAATTTTGTCCTTAGAATTATATTACAAGTGTCAATCAATTCTGGCTTCTAGGGCACACATATCTAACAAACTCCTACTTGACCTAAAGCCAATTGGCTATAAATCTAAGTTCCATCTTCTCAAGGTAGGCTTTGATCTTCTGCTGGTCTAATGGCTTTGTAAGTGGATCCGCCGCATTATCTATGGAATCGACTCTCTTGACCTCGACGTAATCCTTCTCGAGGTAATCGCGGATGAGGTGGTATCGCCGCTTGATGTGCTTGAATTTTTGGTGAGACCTCGGCTCCTTAGCAAGAGCTATGACACCATTGTTGTCGTAGTACAGAGGCATGGCATCTGATGGCATCACTCCGATCTCAATGGCAAACTTCTTGTAAGAATGCCTCCTTTGCAGCTTCTGATGTAGCGATGTATTTTGCTTCAATGGTGGAATCTGCTATCACTATCTGCTTGGAACTTTTCTAACTGACAGCTCCATCATTGCACAAAAATAGACTTTCAGATGTCGACTTTCGATCATCTACATCGAACATAAAATCCGAGTCTATATACCCCTGGACTTAGAGTTCTCCATTACCAAAGACCAGTAACATATCCTTAGTTCTTCTCAAATACTTAAGGATATATTTTACAGAAGTCCAGTGTTCTTCACCTAGATTCGACTGATATCTACTCGTGACACTCACAGCATGGGCTATATCAGATCGTGTACATAACATGGCATACATGAGGCTCCCTATTGCTGAAGCATAAGGGATCTTGCTCATGCATTCTATTTCCTCAGGTGTGCTAGGACATATCTTCTTGGAAAGATGAATACCATATCTGAAGGGTACCAAACCCCTCTTAGATTTTTCTATGCTAAACCTTTTTAGCACTTCCTCTATGTACATCTTCTGTGAAAGTCTTAGCATCCTATTCGGTCTATCTCTATAGATCTTAATTCCTAGAATAAAGGATGCTTCACCTAGGTCTTTCATGGAGAATTCTTTAAATAACCACATTTTAACTATGGTCAATATGGGAATATTATTTCCAATAAGGAGGATGTCATCCACGAACAATACGAGGAAGACAACAATGCTCCCACTGACCTTTTTGAAGACACATGGCTCCTCCTCATTCTTGATGAAATCAAACATTTTGATCACATCATTAAAGCGAGTATTCCAGCTCTGAGATGCTTGCTTAAGTCTATATATGGACTTTTGCAGCTTGCATACCTTATGATCATCATCATAGGATGTGAAACCTAGCGGTTGTTTCATATAGATATCTTCCTCAAGATATCCATTTAAGAATGTTGTTTTCACACCCATTTGTCATATTTCATAATTGAAATAGGCTGCAACAGCAAGCAATGTGCGGATAGATTTTAGCATAGCTTCTGGTGAAAAGGTATCCTGATAGTCAATGCCTTCGCGTTGACTATAACCTTTTGCCACTAATCTAGCTTTGAATGTCTCCACATTCCCATCTGCACCAATCTTTTTCTTGTAGATCCATTTACACCTAATAGGTACTATACCTTCTGGTGGATCTACCAAGGTCCAGACTTGGTTTGAGTGCATCGAGTCAATTTTTGACTTCATTGCCTCTAACTATTTCTCGAAGTCGATATCCGATATCACCTTATTATAGGTTTTGGGATCATCACCATGAACCCCATTACCTACGAGAAATATTTTCTCTATTTTCTTTAAAATAATACCTAAGTACCTCTCAGGGTGATGGAAAACTCTTTTCGATCTACGAGGTGGAGAAGATAGTAATTGGATTTGCTCAACCTGATTTGGTTCCATTTGGTCCTTAGTTCGTTGCTCTTGTGAGACTTTCTCCTCGAGCTTGATTTGCTTTCCAATGCCGTTATCTTGAATAAACTATTTTTCAAGAAAGATGGCATGTTGACTCACAATCACATTATGATCTTCTCGAATGTAGAAATAATATCCTAATGACTCTTTAGGATATCTTATAAATCGAGCTCTAAAGGATCTAAAGTCTAACTTATTCGCTTGTTGTCTTTTGACATGAGCCGGACAATCCCAAATTTTGAGATGACTCAGACTTGATTTCGTACCATACCATATCTTATACGGTGTGATAGGAACGATTTTAGAAGGAATCCTATTCAGTAAGTATATTGCAGTTAACAAATAGTGTCTCCAAAAAAAATTAGGGTGCTCTGTGAAACTCATCATGGATCGGACCATATCTAACAGAGTCCGATTCCTTCATTCTGAAATTTCGTTGAGTTGAGGTATTTCTGGTGGAGTCCATTGAGAGACTATTTCATTTTTCTTGAGATAGTCTAAAAATTTTTGACTAAGATATTCACCTCCTCGATCTAATCGAAGAACCTTGATGGATTTTTCGATTTACTTTTCTACTTCATGTCTGAATTTCTTGAACTTTTCAAAGGCTTCAGACTTGTGTCTCATAAGATATACATACCCATACCTAGATAAATCATCTGTAAAGGTTAGAAGTAGACAAAGTTGCCTCTAGCTGGTACATCAAATGGGCCGCACACATTAGTATGTACTAGGGCAAGAAGATCCGTGGCCCTTTCCCCATGTCCTACAAAAGAAAGCTTAGTCATTTTGCCATGAAGATAAGATTCATAAATTGGATATGACTTAGAAGTCAATGAACTCAGTAATTCAATTTTCTCCAATTTGTTAACCCTATCTTCTGCTCTATGACCTAGTCTTAGGTGCCACAGATACCTATCATTTGGACTATCCCTAGGTCATTTCATGGTATTCACATTTTGCTCGATATTAAAAATAGATACATCAACATATAACTGATAAAGATCGTTAATAAGAAAACTACTTGCAATTTTATTTGTTTCATAAAGAATATTATAATGGTCCAAAAGAAAATTAATTACATAGCCTTCTAATGCAAGACAAGAAACAGAAATCAAATTCCTGCTTGTTGCAGGCACATAATAACAGTCTTTTAAAACTAAGTCTAAATCAGATGATAGTCGAAGAGGATATGTTTTCATGGCTATGGCAGCAACTCTTATTTCATTTTCGACGTACAGGATCATCTCACCATCCCTCAGCCTTCTGCTATCCTCAAGACCCTGCATGAAAGTGCATAAATGAGCACTAGAACCAGAGTCAAGCACCCAACTGGATGCAGAAGAAATCATAAGGTTAGACTTAATAACGAGCATACCTCCAAAAGGACCTGCCTCCTTCTTATTCTTTAGGGTGGCCAGGTAAGTTGGGCAGTTCCGCTTTCAGTGGCCGTTATTATTGCAATGAAAATACTTTTCTTTATCAGTGGCCTTCTTCAGCTCTGCCTTTTTTTTCTTTCCTTCTTTCAGCTTCTACTTTTTCGCAGACTTCTTCTTTTCGAAAGACTTTCTCTTGAAAGAAGTTTGTTTCATAGCAAGCACTGAGCCTTTAGAACCTTTCATGAAAAGCTCAGCAGTAACCAGCATATTCATAAGTTCAGTTAGGGAATTTTGAAGTTTATGCATATGGTAATTCATGATAAATTGTCCATATGCATCAGTCAAAGATTATAGAATTATGTCATTCTGTAGATCCAAGTCCAACTTCACTCTGAGCTTCTCAAGCTCTTTCAAGTCCTTGATCATCATCAGATAATGATCTTGGATTGACTGTCCATCATGCATCTTAGCCTTGAACAGTCGTATAGTGACTTGATACTTGGCTGTGCGACTCTGTTCACCAAACATCTCCTATAGGTGAGCCAACATTTGGTGAGCAGTCCTGATATCTTCATGTTGGCGCTGAAATTCATCAGACATCGAGCCCAACATGTAATATCTAGCCTTATTATCTTCATCCATCCACTTATCTAGAGACGCTCTCTATTCAACAGATGGATGAGCTGGTAAGGTGGGAGGATTTTGGTCTAATACATGAGTTAACTTCTCAGAACCCAAAATAATTTTGAAGTTTCGGAGCCAATTCTTGTAATTAGGTTCGGTCAGTCTATGGGTGTCTAGAATTCATGCTAGTGGGTTGGATGCAGACATTTTTCTATAGAGAGTCAAAATTTTTAGTTAGATATTGTAATTAAGACTTAACCAATTTGTTTAGAGATTTTATTTTTAAATAAATTAGCTTTCACTATTTTTTAAATTTCTGCACTCCCTCTGTAGAGATGCAAAAATCTTCATGATTAATGATTTCTAGTAGGTGGTGCGGTCCCACCAACTGACTCATCATTTTACCTAACAGTTATTGGTGATGGATTAGCCAATGAGTAAACAACTCTTGTTCAATGATTCTCTAATCATGGTGTATCCTAACTTGGTCTCTAATTCATGAATCTCACCATGCCCAGAATATCGATCTACTCCTTAGTTAAGTCAGACCCACCATTTGCACAGATTAGATTCCTAATTGAGTCTCTCACCGTATCAAGAATATTGAGCCCAATCCATCCTCCAACCCATAGCATCCAATGCCTAATAGATATGGTCGCATCTTTCCGGTGCAACTGAACCACTGTAACCAATCGAGAACAATCAACCTCGAAAAGGGTCCACACATCTACAATGATGGAAGACCATAAACTTAATCTTTTCTTAGAAAGAATTGATTTAGGTCTCATAAAACTAGACTTGACATTGTCATAACCATTATGACTAACCTAGTGGCATTGATTAGCTCGAATTATTGACCACCTCAAATTAGAATTATGCCTACAAATATGGCCAGGTAAGTGAGATCGGTGGAAGGGATATGCCATTAACTCGATAAGAATGCATTCGAGTCGAGTAGCTCCTAATTAAAAATTAGTTGATCGTATCTGCCAGACTTACCTTAGACACCAAATTATTGAGCCAGAATCAATCGGATTAGCCTACAATCCAGACTCTAACCACTGAGCCTAATTAGGTCTTAGCTTGATCGATCACTCACATGACTCGATCTTGACCCAGATTTAATCTTATTAGGTTGGTCAATTTAAGCACTGTTGATCCCATCTAACCAACTCTTGATTCGATTTGATCAATCGCTTAGACCTAATTGAGCTACCCAAGCCCAAACCCAATATTATAAATATGTCTTAGATCTAAAATTCTCAATTTTAGATCCAATTAATATTTTATAATATTAATTCTTAATTAAATTAAGGTTTACAAACAAAACATATAAATTAAATCCTAGGATTTCAAAATCTAGGATTTTGCAGAAAGTAAGTTTTTGATTTCTGATTAAGGACGAATGCGCAGCACCCCTACACATCACAAGAACACCCCATCGAATGGGAGGAGGGGGCTTTTAAATTCTACTTTATTCTTATGATCGGACAGCCAAGGAGAATGCCTTAATTAGAAATATAAATCTACAAAACTAGTTAGATCTAATCATATATCTTATATATAAAATTGATCTAACTTAATACATATTTTGCATACATCTCATGTATCATATCATGTATATTTTTTAGATCTAAATTATCTCATAATTATATAAAAAATTAGATTTAAATTAATCACATCAAAATAAATTCTAATCTAGATAATTATGTAGAACTATTCTATAACTAGTCTAAACATGCATGCATCATATCTCATATGATCTAAAAATTAAATAATTTTATTTTTTATTTTTTAAATCTAATTATAATATTTATAATCATCAAAAAATAAAAAATAAATAGATCTAAAATCATAATTTAATCAAAATAAATCATGATTATGCAAGATTATGTATAGAACTATTCTATTTTACAACTAGTCATGCATATTGTAGAACTTAGATCTATATTATTTAATTTTAATTTTTTTTTTAATTTTAGATATAATCACATCTCATGTGACCTCTAAAATTTTTTAATTATTAGATCAAAAATAAAATAAAATCAAATCTAAATAATTTAGAGAAAATCTGGCTCTGATATCAGTTGAAGGAAAATCCTGATTTTTCAAATCAGGTTCATTCAGATCTGATTGGATCAAGAGAGATATTTCAAAAATTTTTATCATATATCTAGATCAGATTTGAGATGTTTTAGATTTGATTATTATTGATCTAATTAATAAAAATAAAAATAAATTAAATCTAATTTAATTTATATCTTGATGTTGGGTAATCCAGATTACTCATTGATGATCCTGCTGATTGCTTGAGGTTCTGGATCTAGCCACGCAAGTGCCTGGCCTCTACCGGTATCCACTTAGATTGGATCTAGAGATCTTCTCTTTCTCTATCATCGTCTCCAAAAATTAGATCTGAGATCTGATTTGGAAGGAATCTTCAAAACTCTTTTTGAAGATCAGCAGTTCGTCCTTCTGCAGCAGTGCTGCCTTCTTCCTTTCTTGATCAGCCTTTCTCTTGCCTAGATTCGCACCAACTTGGAATCCCAAACTTGCCTTTTGGGCGTGGAGAGGAGAGAGAGGACTAGATAGACTTGGCATGGAGGAGGGAGAGAGAGGCAGCCTTGGGGCATGGCTAGAGATTATTCTCTCTTCAAAGTTGGGCACAGATAGGGTCTTATTTATAGATCCTGCTGCGCTGATCCAAGTGCTACTTCATCCCGACCAATCGCATTGCTTCATGCAATCGGATCTAAATCTGATTGATGGAATGACATCATCTGATTCGATCAAATAAGAGCTCCATAAATTTATCCTTAGATGGTGCCTAAGACTGGTCAAAGTCTATAGGTAAGGGTTACCTAAGTAGAATCCAAGAAGCAACCTGGAGTCCCATCCGTATGGGACTCCAGCGTCTCTATCTATGGGCGCACGCCTCCCTAGGCATGCACCCTCTTCTTTTCAAAATCTAGTAAGGGGACAAGCTCCTATTTGCTCTATAATAAGTGCATAACACATGGGCAGATGTCTAAGTGTCAAAGGTCAACGTTTGACCAAAGTCAAAGATAAGAATTAGCAGATAACGAAAAATGGCAGGTGTTGTCTCTAATTTATCTCATAAATTAAGACAACCCTTTTTTGACCTAGATAAGCTCTAGTCAGACCAAGTAGAGGTACTTGAGTGAGCACAAACTCATTTGGCTTAGAGACAACTTTTAATGATAATAAAAGAAGAATGTTAGGCTCAATCGTGTGCTAGTGTGATTTTCTTGAACCTAATTGAATCTAATTCAAATCAATTGAACTGGGTTAGTCCAATTGATGATATCTAGATCCAAACTCTTATTTGTGTGATCCAGTTAGATTCAATTATGTATGATAATGGGATATGTCATGATCTCTATCATCGACATCATCGAAACTTCTTTCGATGGATCAGAACTCTTCTGATTCAGACAACTAGAATGATCGATCATCTAAATCATTCTAATTGCTTCCAAAATCCACCAGTGACACCTAGCAGTATATGGTGGCAATCCATCAAAACTAAAAATGAACCTCTTGGTGTGCAGCTACTTGTGTGATTAAGTTCTTCTATCTTGAGCCCCGATCAGATTAGGGTTAAGGTGAACTCGTCAAACCCTAATTTCTATCATATGATTTAATCATTCAATTCAAGTCCGATGTGAAAACCTTAATAGAAACTCTTTCTATTATTTCACTCTACCATGGCCATGGGCTTAGGATTTGATTCTCATGATCATCATAGGGTTGCTCCTCATCTACTGAGGTAGATAGATTCCATCTTGGTGCAATCCAATTTCTATAATGAACATGCTATAGCAAACATACACCTTAGGATTTTGAATGGCTAGGAGATCGAGTCATGGTGTAGTCAAACTATAACACCCTCAAGGTGAACTACCGATGCACCTCAGATCAAAGAACTAGACACACCACTGCAGCTTTGAGTCAGTCATCGACGAGAAGGTAGACTTTCTTATGACTACTCGAGGTGGTCATGTTCAGTGCCCTCGTTCTCTAACGAGTACCTATACTCTTGCTCCGGTGTCTCCACACCATAGACTCAAGACTCATCTACTATAAAGAAGCGATTGTACACCAATCTTCCGAATCAATCATCATCCTCATGATGATCCTACGGTCGAAAGCATTTTATGAGTTAACAACAAAAATTTATGTCTTAAATTTTTAACTCTTGAAAATATTAATTATCATTACCATTAACTCAAGGGATGTATTACAGACACTAAATATACATTTGTGATAGAAAATAATCTATTTTATTATTTATAGTCAAAATTATAATTTTGTTCTTAGAAGTATATTATAAGTGTCAACCAATTCTGACTTCTAGGGTACACATATCTTACAGGAGATGCATTCTTTTTTTGGAGTGCTTGTGAGGCAGTCGGACATCATTCCCATAGAGCCCAAAGACTGGCGTTTGATAGATGCTGCCATCAGGAACCAGATATGGAAGGAGATATGGGTAAGTGCATGCATCATAGATATATTTATGCATTTTATATGTTTACACTATATATGTTTAATTAAAATAATTTTATAACTGATTTTTGATAACATTGTGCGGAGGAGGTACGACTTTCTTGATCATAAGAGGGCTCGAGATGCCCAACTAAGAAATATTGGAGAGTTGTACCAGGGTTACAAGATCAAGCTCCATAGAGGATGGCTCAAGCATCGATGAGACACTCTACAAGAGCTTGTTTCCTAGATATAGGACTATCCTCCGAGTCAGTGAGAGAGGATGGTTAGACACTGAAGGAGCCAGAAGTTCAAGGTAAAATTTGTAACTTTCAAATTTTTCAATACGCTTAAAATTTTATTTAAATATTTTTTAAAATATTTATTATTTATTTAAATACTTGTTAGGCTATCTCCCATCAGAACCGAAAGAACCGTGCAGCCTAGGAGTATACGTACACTCTAGGCCGTGAGTCTATAGCCAGTCATGTGCATAGAGAGATAATTAATTCTAAATCTTACTAGATAAATTAAATTCATATTTTTTATCACCTTTCTGATAAATTTATTCTTTGTTATAGCTGATAAGAGATGGATTGATGCCCAGCCATAGTGAGATCTTTCGATCCAACCGCACGGACAAGATGAACAGGCTGATGAACACTGCGATCGAGCGTATTTTTATAAGTATTAAATATATTATTATATATGATTAGTATTATAGCATTTCTTATAAAATTTTATTTTAATTTATAATTATAGGATCAGTTAGATGCACTCACTCATGAGGGCCCGAATACCTCTAGGCCCCATGACCATCTTTCTCAGGTCTTGGGGCCTGAGCACTCTAGGAGGATCCGATGTAGGCCCGAACACATGACGATGAGCTACTGGTCTGAGGCGACCGTCTCCTCATAGACTTTTGGTGTCGTCAGCCAGGAGGAGCTTGAGGAGGCATTGGCATGGGCAGATCATGCTGCGATGTGGGCAGATCGTGCTGAGGAGCACGCATCTCATCTAGAGGACATCATAAGAGATATGATGTCGATGCTCAGCACACGTTTTGGAGTTATGGGCTTTGATGATATATTAGCCTACATTCCAGCTCCAACTCAAGCACCAGCTCTAGCTCCGGACAACGACGACGATGATGTAGATTTAGAAAACTTTTAATGTAGCTTATTTTTTTAGAAAAATATTGTAATAAATTTTATTCGATAATAAAATTTTAGCATTTTAGAATAATTTTTGTGTTTATTATATTTTCTTATGTTATATATTTGTATTTATCAGATAAAATATATAAAAAATAAAAATTTTAATTTTTTAATTATTCAAGATTTACGATAGTAATTTTATAATCATTATTATATCCATGCCAACTGCTGCCATAGATTCTTGGTGCAAACAATATCAACCATTGCATTAGACCTGTGGTGGTGGTTAAAAATCGCTCCTATAGATTATCTATGACAGCGGTTACATAATCGCTGCTATAGGTCGATCTATTATAGTGGTTTATAAATCACTGCAATAGACTATTTATGGCAGCAGTTCAAACAATCGCTGTCATAGAGCTACGACGATGGCTACAGTAGCAGTGGTTAAATAACCGCTGTCATAGCCTATGGCAGTGATTTTTTGGGCTACGACAGCGATTACGAACTACTGCCATAGCACTTTTTTGTAGTAGGGTAAGAAAACTCCTACCAGTTGGTTTTGAACTATGCTGGTGGATTCTGGGTGGGGTTGTGCCATGTCAGTAGTCGTGGACGACCCTGGACCATGCTGGTAGTCTTGGGCCATGTCATGTTAGCAACCATGGATAGCCCTGGGCCATGCCGACCGATAAGGACACCTCCGTCGGTGGATTCTATGCCATGAGCTATACCGGCCACTAAGATAACCCTTGCCTCTGCCGACCATGGGTCATGCTGGCTTATGGGTTATTTTTGAATGCATTTAATAAGGGGTATATGAAAATGATATTTAATATCAGTTATGGCTTATGAGTTGTTTACAATATATTGGTATATAATTTAAGTTCCATATATGATTTAATTACAGTATCATGATGGCACCAAAATGTCATCTAGCTTTTACCCCCATCCCTCGGTGGACTATACAGAGCTCCACATCAGAGTCGCAGGCAGAGCATACTCCACCACCTTCGCATCGACTATCCAAGGACCACCATCATCTACGCATCCACCAGCATCTACTCCTCCACTGGCATCTGAGCCTCCACCGTCAGCCATATCTCTAGTACATGCTCCACCCACTGATGAGTCTTCACTAGCATTCATGTCACGCGATTCTATGAATAGTAAGTGTATATTTTTATTATATTATTTATTTATTTATATAATTATTATGCACTCTTATATATTTTCATGATGTATTTTCATTGAGGTATATCATCCAATAGGATATTTCATGGTCCCACATGCATGCCGCATGTATGGAACCACCAGCATTAGGTGATGGTGGAGTATGACGCGGAGGGGAGGCTAGTAGGAGAGATTATGCAAGAGTTGCATTCCTTTTTTGGAATGCTTGTGAGGCGGTCCAACATCATTCCAATACTATCCATAGACTGGCGATTGATGGATGCTGGTATTAGGGACCGGATATAGGAGAAGATATGGATAAGGATATCTTAATTATATTTATGCATTTAATATTTTTACACTATGTTTGATTAGAATAATTTCATAACTGACTTTTGATAACTTTGTACAGAGAAGGTATGATTTTTCAGATCATAAGAGGGCTTGAGATGCCTGACTGAAGAAGATTGAAAAATTATACCAAAACTATAAGGTCAAGCTCCATAGAAGGTAGCTTGAGCACCAACGGGATACTCCAGAGAAACTTGTTCCTTGGATTCAAGACTATCTTCCGAGTCAGTGGGAGGAGATAGTTAGGCATTGGAGGAGCCAAGAGTTCTAAGTTTAATTTCTAACTTTTAAATTTTTTAGTATACTTAAAATTATATTTAAATTTTTTTAAATACTTATTATTTATTTAAATATTTTTTAGGCTATCTTCCATCAGAATTAGAAGAATAGGGTAGCTCAGGAATACATGCACACCTTCGACCGTGAGTCTATGGTCAGTCATGTGCATAGAGAGGTAATGAATTTTGAATCTTAGTTTATAAATTAAATTAATTTTTTTTATATGTTTCTGATAAATTGATCTATTATTATAGCTAACAAGAGAGGGGCTGATGTCCATCCATAGCGCCATCTTTCGATCCAGTCGTATGTATAAGAAGGGCATGCTGATGAATGCTACGACCAGAAGAATTTTTGTAAGTATTAAATAAAATATTAGTATAATTAGTATTATAATATTTTTTATGATATTTTATTTAAATTTTTAGTTATAAGAGCAATTAGAAGCGCTCGCGAGTCATGGCCCGGACACCTTTAGCCCCCATGATCATCTATCTCAATTCTTGGAGCTTGAGTACTCTGGAAGGATCTAATGCAGGTCCAGACATACGCCAACGAGCTACTGGTCTGAGATGAGCATCTCTTAACGTGCTTCTAGTGTCATTAGTGGGGAGCAACTTGACAAGATATTGCGCAGGCAGCTCAGGCTAGGAAGTAAGCTACTCAAGCTAGGGAGTAGGCTGCTCAGTTATAGTGCGTCATGACCGCTATGCTAGCATGGCTCAGCACTATAAAATTATTGTGCTTGTGATTGTGTGTTCTTTACTTTGCATTTTTCATTCACTAAATATCTCATAACTTATTTTATTAAGAACTTAAATAGTAAAATCTACATAGGTCTCAAGTTAAATTTTTTAAATATCTAATTCACCCCTCCTCTTGGGTAGCCATCTTTGGGCAATAATATCACATTATATGAATCTTTGTTTTATTTCAGCTAGCTCAAGTGCAAAGAATTGCAAGTACATCTTCAATTATGATCTTTTTAACAAAAATAGGGCACAACATGATAGGTAATCACTTTACCAACAAATCAATCTACTTAACATGAAAAGGACTACTATTATATCTTTGTCTTCCTTGTTAATCCAGAACTGGAGTAGCCAGGAGTTCGAGATAAAATTTCTAACTTTTGAATTTTTCAATATACTTAAATTTTTATTTCAATATTTTTTAAAATATTTATTATTTATTTGAATACTTGTTAGGCTACCTTCCGTCAAAATCGGAAGAACGGTGCAACCTAGGAGTATACGCACATTTTAGGCCACGAGTTTATGGCCAGTCGTGTGCATAGAGAGGTAATTAATTCTAAATCTTACTAGATAAATTAAATTCATATTTTTTATCATCTTTCTGATAAATTTATTCTTTATTATAGCTGATGAGAGATGGAGTGATGTCCAGCCAAAGCGAGATCTTTCGATCCAACTGCATGGACAAGACGGGCAGGCCGATGAATGCCACGATCGGGTGTATTTTTGTAAGTATTAAATATATTAGTATATATGATTAGTATTATAGCATTTCTTATAAAATTTTATTTTAATTTATAATTACAGGATCAGTTACATGCGCTTGCGAGCGAGGGCTCGGATACCTCTAGGCCCCATGACCGTCTGTCTCAAGTCTTGGGGCCTGAGCACTCTGGGAGGATCTGATGCAAGCTCGGATACTTGGAGCCTGTGCACTATAGAAAAAAATATAAATATATATACTTTGATATTTAATAATGCTAAAATATATTATAAATTAATTTTATGGTGCTCCAACAAGCATCATCCACGTGTCGGCAATGCAATTATAGGGATTCAAGATGATGATCCTTATAACCAAAAATTGGATTTCGATAGCATTTTTAATCGCTATCATAGACAGTAAAAAATAAATAAATATTTTATTACCATCAAATTAATAAGATTAGGCTCAATGATATTCCCGAGTTAGTACATCAAAACTTTTAATTATTTTTTATGATTTTAAACTAGTCATAACCATCCTCTAGCTCATGATCGGTAAACTATAGTACTATGCTTCTCCCTAAGGTAAAGCTATCTACAGCATCGTGTTATTATCTATGACTAAGCTATTGTCATATTCTTGCCTACGACAAGGCTCTCCACACTATTTATACTTTCTTTTTGAGTAATATTTTATATGGACACTCTAACAGCCCCTATTTGGTCCAAACTTTTAACAACCATGTGGTCCTTCTAAGTAACTATAGGATCTATTTTGTCTAAACTCAGTCTCATATGCCATGGTTTCGAGTCCTTTACCATACTAATTTAAATTTAAAACTTTTTTACTAAAAGAATACAACTCTAAACTTATTTACCAAAGTAATGCAAAGTTGAAAAGTGCCATTTGGAATAGTGTTTCTTAAAAGTAAAACGCCATTTCGAATGGCATTTCTTGCCTAGTCACCCATCCTATGTGAAACCCAGTCAAAGCAAAAAAAAAATAAAAATTGAAGAAATTTAAAAATGCCATTTAGAATAGCGTTTTTAAAAATACGACTTGGAATGGTGCTTTTAAATACACCATTTCAAATGGCACTTTTAGAAGCTTAACTATTCCAACCAGATGCCGCCTCTCGCTTTGACGCTACCCTCCCTTTTGCTCTGACGCCCGTCGACACCTTCCAACCCCCCTCAGGTTTCTTTCTCTTTCCCAGTTGACACCCACCCACCTCCCCCCTCTCCCCCATTGGGCCAAAGCTCTCCCGCTGCGCCCCCAGCTCCTCCTCCCATTCAATGCCTCTTCGACTGACTTTCATCTGATGGCCATCGAGCTGCCCCCACTCCCCCCCAGTTGTCTTCCATCCTATGGCTGCCCACCCCACCCCATGCCACCCCGGCCCTCCCCCTCGACTCTCTTCCCTTTCGATGGCCGCCCCACCGCCCCCCTGCCCCGTGCGCCCTGTCCTTACCCACCCACCACCCCGTCCCCCATCGGCCCTCTTTCCATCCCCACCACCGCCCAACCCACCACCACCTCTTTTTAATTAATTAATTAATTAATTTTAAATATATTTTTTGTTTGCTATATTTTTGAAAATGGGTCTAGACCTGATTTTACCTAAAGTCATCAGGCTTAAGCCCGACCTAAAGCCTAAAAAGAACTTTCAGATCGAGCTCGATTAGGGATAGTGCCTAGCCCATTTCTAAGATCCATCTTTTGACTTTAAATATATTACATTACATAAAACCATAGATCTATCTTTTAATTAATATATATATTCTATGGTATCCGCATATTTATATATTTTTGTATGGATGAGAGAATTATGTACATTAGTTAATTAACTATCCAGTCTAGATAGTTTAAAAACTATAATTAATTTTATAGATAATTATCATAATCAAACGATATGCATAGAATTCAAAAAAAAATTTGGACATTATTTTTTTTATTCTCCTCCCATGTAGGGAGAACTAAGCAAAAATGCTACCAAAATTTCTTTCAGTCCCTATTGTATATCATTTGATTATTATAATTATATATAAAATTAATACAATACTGAATAGAAAAGGACCTAACTTTACCTATTAGTTAGTGATAAGATGTATTTATTATGTAAGCTATTTTATCAAAATAATTATTAATATTAAATATCTTGATTTTGATATTGTCATAGAATTTTCTAAAAAAATGGTCAGTGCTCGGGTTCATCTACTATTATATTATGATGGAATAACAGAAAATAATGAAGATGGCATCACTAAAAGAAAACTAATCTTTTGTGATATCTAAAATTATTTATGATGAAAAAAATTTTATTGCAAATAAAGATATTTACGATGAAATATTTTTTATTGTAAATAAATTTTATTTAAGATAAAAAAAGTTTTTATCATAAATAATAAATTATTTATGATGGAAATAAGCTTTACATCATAAATAATTGAATATTTATGATGAAAAATTTTTATCATAAATAATCTTTCATAAATAAATCATTTAAAAAATTAAAAAGATAAGCTTATTTGTGATGAAATTTTTTTGTCACAAATATTAGATTATTTATGATGAAAATTTAGTTTACATCATGAATAATCAGTTATTTACAATGAAAGATTTTTATCATAAATAATATTTCATAAATAAAATATTTTAAAAAATTAAAAAGCTTAGATTATTTATGATAAAAAAATTTTATTATAAAAAACTTATTATTTAAGATGTAAACATGATTTTTAGTGTGAATAATTGATTATTTATTATAAAAAAAAATTATCATAAATAATATTTTATAAATAAAATATTTTACAAATTAAAAAGGTAAGATTATTTGCATCAAAAATCCTCTATCATAAATAATTTTTTATAAATAAATTATTTAAAAAATTAAAAAGATAAAATTATTTATGATAGAAAATTTTTATCATAAATAATTAATTATTTATGATAAAAATATTATTTTTTATTATAAATAAATAATTATTTATGATAAAAATTTATGTCATAAATAATATATCATAAATAAATTATTCAAAAAATTTAAGCTATCTCTGTTAGAAGCTGAGCTGGCTTGACTGTATCTTATTCGAACACTATCTTCTATCTGCTTGAGAGAGCATGCTCAACTGCGCATCCGAGCCAACCCACCTATATGCTAGCCCCTTATCTGCCATAAATAAATTATTTAAAAAATTAAAAAGCTCATATTATTTGCAATAAAAAATTTTTATCATAAATAAATGATTATTTATGATGAAAAATTTTCATCATAAATAATCTTTTATAAATAAATCATTTAAAAAATTAAAAAAGCTAACTTATTTAAGATAAAAATTTTTCATCATAAATAAATAATTATTTATGATGTAAATTATATTTTTATCATAAATAATTGATTATTTATGATGAAAATTTTTTATCATAAATAATCTTATTTTCATTCAAAGCATCAAAAAGGTGGACTATTTAAAAAAAAAGAGCAAAGATGCGCCATACATGGTCGATGTGATGGGATTGAGGGGTGTGAGCACGTCCACTATTAGCTAGCCCACAAGCAAATTAATATTTTTTTAATTTTTTTAAAAAAATTAGTATTCTTTTAAAATATTATATTTTCTCTGAATATTATATATTTTTAAAATTTAAAATTCATCTTCATCATTCATTATTTAAGTAATTATCATACGAGTATCATCACAAAATTTTATCTCGATTTGATAGCTCTAGCTATGTAGATCAATAAAATTTAATTTCGATGATCGTTAATAATCACATGATGATTTGATAGATAAAAATCATCGATGTATCCAAAAATTTGCAACAATGATCTCTATGATATTTATAGCATACTATCAAAATTTTACTTCAATTGGATATAATTATCAAAGTCAATTTGATACGAGATGATGTGGATCGTTAAATAAAAAATGAGTAATCAAAAGGCCAAATGATGTTCGATTATAATATAATTTTTTAGATAAATAATCTTTGCTACTATTTTAATCATCTGTATAGTGGTGATTGTAAAATTTAAACTTCGCATCAATGAATCATCTACGTTAAGTATATTTTATAAAAGCGTAAGTATAATTACTTAAGGACTTTAAGAAAGTGTATCAAGAGATATATAGTTTTAGATATTTTATATACACATGGTTTATTTTTTATGATCACTATCATAGAAACGATTAAACTATTAGCAAAGATCATTTATCTAAAAAAATTATCTTATAATCACGCACCATTTAGCCTTTTAATCACTCGTTCTTCATTTAACAGTTCAAATCATCTTGTGCTAAGTTGACTATGATAATTATATCTGATTGAAGTAAAATTTTGATATTATACTATAAATATCATAAAGATCATCATTGCAAGTTTTTAAACTCATCGATGGTTTCTATCTATCAAATCATCATACAATCGTTAGTGGCCATTGAAATTAAATTTTATTAATCTATATAGCTAGAGCTACCAGATCGAGGTAAAATTTTATGACAATACTCACATGATAATTACTTAAATAATGAATGATGAAGATGAATTTTAAATTTTAAAATTATATAATATTTTTAAAAAATAATTTTTTTGAAAGAATATTAATTTTTAAAAAAAATTAAAAAAATTAATTTGCTCATAGACTAGATAATTATGGATGCGCTCACACCCCTCAACCCGATCACATCAGCCATGCATGGTGCATCTTTGTTCTCTTATTTTTTTAAAATAGTCTATCTTTCCTGTGCTCTAAATAAAAATTAGATTATTTATGATGAAAATTTTTTATCATAAATAATCAATAATTTGTAATTCAAATATTTTTTACATCATAAATAATTAATTATTTATAAAAAAATTTCATCATAATTAAGCCAATCTTTTTAATTTTTTAAATAATTTATTTATGGAAGATTATTGACAACGTAACTTTTTCATCATAAATAATCATTTACTTATAATGAAAATAATATTTTCATCATAAATAATTAATTATTTATGATAAATTTTTTTTATCATAAATAATATGAGTTTTTTAATTTTTTAAATAATTTTTTTATGATAGATAAGAAGCTAGCATACAGATAAGTTGGCTTGGATACATAGTTGAGCCAGCTAGAGCTAAGACCGAGCCAGCTTGGGGCAAATTCAAGTAAGCTCTCTTAAATAGATAGAAGACAGTATTTGAACAAGACGTAGTCAAGCCAGCTCGACTTCTAACAGAGCTGGCTCAAATTTTTTAAGTGATTTATGTATGGCATAAAATTTTTGTTGCAAATAATCATTGTTTGCGATGTAGATATTATTTTCATCCTAAATAAGTTTATCAAATATTTTAATATTTTTTGGAGAGGAAAATTTTTTTTAAGAAAATAATTGGTGGGAATTATTAGTGATAAAAATATGATTTCCATTGCTAATAAATGTTTTAACGACTAAATGTTTGTTGCTAAAATTTCATCACTAAAGGCCTTTAAATATTCCCTCCCACTACGTGCCTTCTTTCCCATAAAACCCACTTGATCTCTCAACCAAAATGCTCTCCTCTCCTCTCTCTCCCCTCCTGGGCTTCCACCGACCGGCAATCGCATCTCTCGCTGCCGCGCCTTTGCTGCCGCCATTGCCGTGCTTGCATCAAAGGTAAGTTCCATCCTATCTCCAACTGAGTGGTTAATTCTTTTTTATTCTTTTGATCGTCTGCACGCATGGGGTGGTGCCGTGCGGTGGCCAGTGGTGGGTGGAGGGGCATGGGGGGTGGGTGCTAGCAGGTCATGTGTGGCGACGTTGATGGGCCGATTGGGGGCTGCTAGTGGTGGGAGGTAGGCGGAGGGGCGCCACAGGGGATGAGGGGCCATGGGGGGTGGGGCGTCGAGGGGCGGTAGTGACAGATCGAGTGGTCGATCGTAGGTGGTGTGAGGTAGAGGGGCACCATAGGAGGTGGGGGCCATGGGGTCAAGGATGTCGAGGAGTGGTGGTGACGGGTCGGGTGGGCGACTATGGGTGGTATGAGGCAGAGGGGCACCACAGGAGATGGGGGCCACGGGGGGTGGGGCATGAAGGGGCGACGATGATGGGTTAGGTGGGGGGCCATAGGTGGTGGATGCTGGAGGGGCACTGGAAGGGATGGGGGGTAGAGGTGCCGCAAGGGGTTGGCCGGATTAGTCCATAATAATAATAATAATAATAATTTGATTGATAAATAAATTTTAAAATAGATTGATAAAATATTTAAAATTAAATTTTTTTATAATTAAATTTGTTAGATTTTGAATTATATTTTTATGCTTTTATTTTTTATAATTTAATCTTTTTATTTGTTTAGTCCCTATATTTTATTATGATTATGATTTAATATTTTAATTTATATTAGTCAAAGATTTTAATTTTTAATGCATATGAACTATCCGATCCGGGATCTGGGTCAGGATTCGATTTGGGATCTAATCTAGGATCTTGTCCGGGATCTGGTTCAGGATTCGGATCATGATTTGAGTCGGATCTCGTAGGGATCTGGATTGGGATTCAATTTGGGATCTGATTCAAGATTCGAATCATGATCCGGGTCGGATCTTGATCATAATCTGGGTTGGATCTCGATCGAGATTTGGATCAAAATTTGGTTTGGGATCTGATCTGGGATCCTGTCTGAGATCTAGTTTGGTGATGATTTAATGCATGCATTGATGTAACCTTAGATTCCTATTTAAGAGTCGATCCTAGAGTCCCCAAAATGGACTCTATGAATGGCTCTTGGATGCTCCAATTTGGGCAGTTTAGAAATGTACCAATATTTTATTATTGTTATGGTATTCTTTGTTCTTTTGTGGAAAATTTTATCGTAGTTATCTTGTTTGTTCTTCAGATACATATTAGATATGGTTAAAATATAGTCCATCTATATCATATACCTAGAGAACTATCGAAAGATGCTGCCAGATTTTTTTCGGATGTGAAACAAAGAACAAAGCTATGGCAAAAATACAAGTGATGCATTTTTGAAAAGAATAGGACCACATGATATATTAGAAAGGAGTTGATGGAGTTAGAATTCATGAGGCATTATTCTTTATTGTCAGATGAATATCGACAAAAGTTGGATAAATGCTAAAGGTATTTTCTTACCTGAATATCGAAAAGATGTTTGAGATTTTATTGAATTTGCACAGTGTATTTTCTTTGTTGTCATTAGCATTTATATATTTTTCACTATTATTATTTATTATTATATTTATTTATATATCAAATTAATTATATGCATCGTTTAAGTATTGCAGATATGGCACGAGGAGGGAGACGGCGATGTTCGAGTTCCCAGCCTTCCCTCATTTCCACTGCTACACCATTGGAGTCGCCAGAGGGCCCTATAAAGATGGATCCGAGTGAGGCGAGTTCGAGTGAGGCAGGCCTGACTGGTATTTTAATATTTTTAATAAAATAAAATTTAATTTTAATTTATGTATTAGATTTATAGATGGCTATCATACTAATACTTTATTTATTATTTTTTTAGGCCATTTTCTAGCGGTGGTGAGGTGAGGATGAGGTCTGTCGAAGAACCTCATCCTTGATCATTGGAGATGCGATCACGAGGGACAGCATCTTCGCATCGAGATTCTACCAGACTATACCAGGCCTATTAGAGGATGGTGTCAGCCATGGCAGACTGAGCTAGGTATCATTTGCCATAGCTTTACCCCGATGATGCTCTTCGATTGGCATCAGGTTACATGACCTCAAATGAAGGTTTTCTATAGCCACTTAAAGGTACAATAATATTTATTTAAATATTTAATTAGTACTATATTATTATAATATTTATTATTGGTAGGCTATATTTGATATTATTGATTTTAAGCATGATCGCATGCAGCGAGCTGTAAATGATCATCTATGTTCATTGTTCAAGAAGTACCGATATCACATTCACCACCACTGGTATGCTGTAGTGCACGATCAGGGGATGGAGGCAGCATGGCAGCGGCCATATGACAGCATCAGTATCGAGAATTGGGCTATCACATGCCGCACGTATAAGAATCTGACATATCAGATAACTTTATTTTATTTAAAATTTAATAATTAAATTATTTATTTTTAAATTTAGTTATTTATTAACTAATTTGATTGTTAACTATGCAGGATCGATATGCCAAAGATATCATAAATCGAACGAGATAGATAGTCTTGCATTATGGGGGTTCGAGGCCATTCACTCACCATATAGAGTAGATGGTAAATATTTTTTATTTATCATATTTTAACTCTTTAACTATTTAAAAAAAAATTATTAATTATTCTCAAATTGTAAAGAGATGTAGAGAATGGTGAGCTTCCTGGTAGGATCGAGATCTACTAGCGGACCCATCAGCGATGGTCAGGAGATTGGATGGTCAGGGTACTGGATGGCTGAGAGTTAGGAGCTTTATGTGAGTTTTTCTAACTATTTTTTCATTGACATTTTGATTTTCAGTACAAACTTAGAATAGCTATAAATTTAATTTTCAGGATCATATGATAGACATTAGATCTTAGCCTACCTCAAAGGGCTCGACTGCATCTACAGATGATGAGATCTGTGATTAGATGATTGGTACGAGATCCTATTATGTTAGGAGGCTAGAGCATAAAATTAGAGCACCTACATCTTCACTTTCATCCAGGGCCGACATCCATGCTACTTGTGATGTCTGGCTAGTGAAGATACAGAGATAGGCTGCTGAGGATCGATAGTAAATTGTATGCATCGATGAGTACCAACTATTCCAGACGTAGATGATGGAGCAGATTATGTAGATGGAACATATAATGTAACTGATGAGGTAGTAGCAGGCTGGTCCAAGCTCCTTTGAGTGCTTTCCTTCTTTGATCCATTCTCCTTCTCCACATACTGTCGATGCTTGACAGCCGACAGTCTATTTTTATATATTTTTATGTTTATTTTGGATCTTTTTACATTTATAAAAAAATACTTTCTATATATATTTTTATATAATGAAATAATAAAATTTATTGATGGATAAAATGATGAAATTTATTTATAGATTTACTTTATAGATTTTTTATTTTAATTTTTTATATTATAAATATAAATATTTAAAATATAAAATAAAAAATATATTTATTTATAATTTTTTTAAAAAATAATTTATAATGTAATTATTTATGATGGATTATTTCTATGATAAATAATTTATTATTTATGATAGAATATATCCATCATAAATAAAAATTATTTATGATAAAAAATTTTCATCATAAATAATTATTTTTTTGACAAAAATATTCCATAAAAAAATAAAAATTATTTATGATGAAAATAATCTATCATAAATAATTCATTATTTATGATGAAATATTTTTATCATAAATATTTTTTATTTTTTAAAAAATATTTGTGTTAGGAAAAATAATTATTTATGATGAAAAAATTTGATTTTTTATCATAAATATTTTCATCATAAATAATTTAATGAATAAATTTTTTTTTGATGAAAATTTTTCATCGTAAAAACTTTTTATTAGTGATGAAAATTAAATTTTTATTGCTAATTATTATTTATGATCCAATTTTTTGCGATGAAGAATTAGCGATGCAAATTTCATTGTTAATAATTATTAGCCATGGAAATTAATTATTTATGATGAATTTTTTGCATCATAAAAAATTAATTTTATTGTAGTGTATGTAGTACAGTCAGCCTATGAGTCGGATGGTTAGGTTGTCTTCATTATTATCACATCAAGAATTATTGGACTATTTATATAGTAATATTTCTATAGATAGAAAAAAAATATGAAATCAAATTTAGATGGAGATCTCTTAATTTATTAAAATACTTAATACGAAGCAAATATATTTTAGTTCCAATTGATTATGATGAAGATGTCCAAGAAATATTGACATTTTCTTTGAAATTTCTAGAATGCTGATATATTGAATTATATATTGAAAAAAAAGATATATCCTTTAATAAAAATACTACTCAAATGATGGTACCGAGGTTTGGATACTTTAGTAGGCTTTTAACCCAAGAGGATAATACTCCTGATCCTTTCTTATCTTTTTTAAGTCCTATGGTGTGAACTGTTGGTGCTGAGACTATGTTTGTAGAATAATATTTTAATATTGTTGGCTCTAGTTATCTAATTATTCAAAGTTCTATGGTGACTTTTCTTATGGTGACTTCTCCTATAGTGGTTTTTTCTATGGTGGAAGTAGTAGTATGGGATACGACACTCAAATGGGGGACAATGATTGGATCAGCACTAGAATAAATTCTAATAATCAAGATTTTGAGTCAGATGAGAATGAGGGTGAAGAGGAATGGCTTGATGAGGATGGTAACCATGATGAAGATGAAGATGAAGATGGAGATAGTGATCAGAATGATCAACCCAATAATAATGTAGAACTTGAACCTTATTTGCATGAACCTCCATAATTTTAGTGACTTAAATTTAGATCATGATGGTGCTATTACTATTGGTCAAAGATTAAACTGTGATTATCAATTTTGAAATTCTTCAATGACTGAATTTTTTATAGGTTGATTTTTCATAATAAAAATGATCTAAAGAGAGCTATTGATCTTTATCATATTCGAAAGCATCGAACATACAATATAGTCCAGTCATATTAAAGTGGTGGTCAATACGATATGCATCATCAGATAATAAATAAGAATGTAAATGGAAGCTTCGTATTGCATTATTAAAAAAGCATGGATATTTTTAGATCACCAGTTATAAGAGTTCTCATACTTGCTTATTTAAGAGATTAAGTCGAGATCATAAACATGATAGTGAAAGGATGGTTGGCACACTAGTTTGGTATATTATTGAGAAAGATCAGATGTTAAAGTTGAAGCTATTGTGGCAACTGTTAATAAGCAATTTCAATATACGATGTCATACAAAAAAGCATAGCTAAGAAATAGAAGGCATTGATTTATATTTATAGAGAATGAGAGTCATCTTATGCAAAATTATCCTATTATATAGCTACACTCCAAAATGCAAACCTCGATATTGTTGTTTCATGAATTTTTTTTCAACTAAAAATTTTAATGTAAGGATTTTAAATTACATTTTTTGGGCTTTCTATCCATCCAGGATTTTAGGCACTGTCATCTATGATCAGCATCGATGGCACATACTTGTATGAAAAGTTTAAAGGTAAGATGTTAATTACAACAAGAGTTGATGCAGAGAATGGGATTTATCCCTTAGCATATGTAATTGTAGATAGAGAGATGACTGCTAGTTGGAGTTGATTTCTTCTTCGGCTTAGAACATATTTTGCACAAAATAGAAATAGAATATGTCTAATTTTTGATAGACATCTAGATATATTAAATGCCATTGCAGATGAGTCTATTGGATAAAGTCCATCATGTGCCTATCACCAATACTGTTTAAGATATGTCTGCAGCAATTTTAACACTCACTTTTAAAATAAATAGCTTAAAAGAGCAGTATGGCAAGCAATGAGCACTCATCAAGTTTGAAAGTTTGATTATATCATGGATAGGATCAGGACAGTAAATATAGAGGCTTGGAGTTGGCTGTTTGAGTTGGAAAAAGAGAAGTGGACATTGGCACATGATGCCGGCATGCGCTATAGTGTCTTAACTATAAATTTATCCAAAATTTTTAATAATATTTTATGAGAAGCTAGAAATATGCCAATTACTACTTATGTTCAAATGACATTTTATTGTCTTATGAAATATGTTAATAGGAGACATACCCAAGCCTTAAGATATGTGCAGGAGAATCCAAATAGCTTTTTTACTCCTCATGTTGCAATTAAGATTGCTAAAGATTAAGTTAAAGCTAACTAGTATAGAGTAACAATGTTCAACCTCCAAAAAGGCATATATGAAGTGCTTACAAGAAGAGCAAGCACAGGGTTAAGAGATGGAGAAAATTTTCATACCGTGACTTTAAATGAAAGAAAATATCTTTGTGAAAAGTGGAGCATCTATAGATATCCCTATTCACATGTATTAGTTGTATGCCAAGAAATGGCTATACATTTTTACTGGATTCATAGATGATGCATATACAGTTGCAGCATACATGAATACTTAGAGTGGCAAATTTTATCCATTACCACATAGAGACTATTGGATGTCCATATATATATTTATATGTATTCCTGATCATCATTGTTTGAGACCTAAGTAGAAGGGTAGTCAATAAGGCTACGAAATAAAATAGATGATAGGCAAATAAGAAGCAAGAATCCTTATGGTATTTATAAGGAGCAGGGTCATGATCATCGATGCTGTCCTAGGTTACTTCCACACACATCAACTTCAGACAGTGGAAGATATTAAAGGCATCAGAGTGTTATGTATTGTTATATGTATTTCTAATAGTTGAACTAGTCTATGTATTTTTTGATAGTTAAACTATTTTATGTATTTCAAAGTTGTTATATTATTCTATGTATTTTCGATAGTTGAACTATTATATAGTTTATGCCCAGACTTATTGTATGTATGATTTTAAGAGTTATTTTTTTATGTAATTAAATAGTATCATATTTTTCATGTACTAGTAAATTTGGGATGTATGTCATTGTTTCAGATTCACCAGTGTATTATGGCTTACGATCCATGGCATCTAGGTCCATGAGACCGCAATATTCTTACATTGTAGGGAACACATTGATCATAGGCCATATTAAATGTCATTATAAGCACTCAATTTCTACTCATATTATTTATATTTTTACAAATAGATTCTTATTAAAGTCATATACGTGGTCTTATTATCTTATCATATTGCAGGAACCCCAAACACCTCCGCTTACGATAAGCCAATGCAGACTTATAGAGGATAGAGGATGACATTCTAGATAGAGTTATGGATTATTTATAATATTTAGAATTTTATGAACTATATTGGATTAGCAAGATATAGATGGACTTTGGTTTTATTACTGTCTTACTTGAGAGATGACGTCCAGAGACACATTTCATCTTCCATTCGATGAGATAACCATCACATTACAAGATATCAGTATGCTCATCGAACTTCCAATTGATAGTGAGGTAGTTACAAGATCTCATCCATAGCTTACCATTCTAGAGTGGTAGGCTACATGTGGTCGGCTAGTAGGATTTAAGCCAGAGGTCTAGTTTTTCAATCATTCATAATTGAGGATAGAGTGTTTGGATGATCATTATCTATATTTTCATATTGGAGATGATACACCAGAGGAGATGGTGCGACAGTATGTCAGGGGTCGATACTGTGATTGCTAGGAGGTGCTCTTTTGTTTGATACTTCTCTAACAAGATGAAGTTGATATTTTTACCACTATTAGAGGATTTAGATTTTGCACATAGACTTAGTTGGGATAGTATAGTACTAGCTTGTTTGTACAGAGCTATGTGCTTTGGTTTATATCATGACCAGATAGAGATTGATGGTTATCTTGTATTATTGTAGGTATATGATATAGAATTTTATTTTTCAAAATTCTATTGTAGCTCTAATTGGAGATATCATGTACAATATTGTTCGAAATGATAGATTTGAGCATGAAAGAGGATGCCAACTATCAGTCCACTATGAAGATAGTTTCTTGAGATGCCATTAGCACATCAAGATCTCGATGTTTCATTTAGATTGGATGCACCTTGGGGATATAGGTATAAAATTATTGGTTCCATTACTTGAAATTTAGTACTAATTTTATTTTATTGAAAATTAATATGAATACACTGTTAAGCATATGGAATGTTGCATTCAATGTTCACCATGTATCAACGAAAGTGGCATGGGTTTATATGTGCCAATTGAATATATTGACTGATACTGATACACGTAAATGAATAATTTTGATTTATATAAAAATATCATTTTATAGTATTCATAATCTACTACAAAATGAGCTTACTAATCTGACTTCATTTTTAATTCAATCAATTTTTGTGGAAGCCATATACAGATGAGATTATGTCCATATTATCATGAATTTGCATGGATGGATATGACATATAGACTGCTAGGATGCCGCCTATTTATTTTGATATGGTAGAGTGGCACCTTCTAGATCGTGTGCTGCAATAGTTTGGTTGCATTCAGGGCATTCCAGAGCATTTTGATACTAGCTAATGACTTAATCGTATTGATCGATGAGGGAGAGCTCATATTGACTAGCGTATTAGGCATGTAGAGGAAGAGGACATCACCATTTGGAATGCACGACGAGATTATATAGTTCATGGTGATGATATATTGGAAGGCCGTCCATATACCGAGGACTATATGGCTTGGTTTCTTATCATTATAGTACGAACTATTGGATAGCCTCGATATATAGTTTTAGGATATGAGCGTGAGAGTTCTACAATATGAATGTTGGTAAGTCCATAAAAATTATGCATTATATATTCTATTTAATATCATATTAAATTTTATATTTGTTGTATATTCTATAATGTATTGCTAATTTTGTTTTTATTATGTAGACTAATCGAATATCGGAGCTTATGTTGGATACTTGTCATGCTCTATCTATGACTGATAAGAACGAGCGGATCTAGATACTATAGGAGATGGAGAGATCATGTGTAGGAACATTGATGGTGATGGTTATGACCCTGATAGCGGTGTGCCTTGGCATGGAGCATCTGATGCGCCAGATATAAGATATACACCATCACCATATATTTTACGTATACCATCACTACATATTCCATAGATGTCATCGCTGCATGTTGCATATATACCACCTTCTTCTAATTCATAGATGCCAGGGCCTTCATCTTCTTATGTACCCCAGATGACAGCATCGGGTTTTAGTTAGCATCAGTATGATCTTTTTATTATAGGCACATTTCTGGATCTAGATGATGAGGTTACTCAGCTCTCAGATGCTCCGGTAGTATTTGTTATTCCTCATATGCATGATCAGGAGATGTCTGCTAATATAGAGGAGGCTCCATCACAGGTGACATAACAAGAGGAGTGACAATTGAGGATCTTCTTGAGAAAGTCCAAGCAACCACGGGCACCACGACGTCCTTATGGCACTTAGTATTCTTTGGACTTATAGTACTATATGATTCCTTTTTTATAGACTTGACATTTTTATTTTATCTTATATTATTAATTATTATTTCGATCGAAGATTACTTTAGATATTTTATTTATTTAATTTAAAGTTTAGGATATTATGATTTATGGATATAGATACAGGTCTTGAGATGTGTATACATGCTTTTAGAGTTGGAGCTATGGAGAAAATAGGACAAAATTGTGCTATATTTTCAATTGTAAACTTTTCATTAAATAGAAAGTTCCTTGAACTTGGAGACTGACAGGTTTTGCAGCTTGTTGAGATCTATATTTTGATTTCTCAAAGTCATTGTTCTTGGAATAATGTTAAGTAAGATACGAGCTTGAATGAAATAATATTAAGTAAAGAACCAAGACCAAGCGATTGGAATAGTTGTGGGTATTAATATATGCAAGCTTTCTTGTTTATGTATTTGCTTAGAGATTTTGAAGGTAGCTATGTTCGTGGCCTAAATGTAGATGCTTTCATGCTTTAGAAAACAATCACCATGGATGATAGTATTTTACAAGATACTTGAAAATTTAAGGTGCATTTCTCACACGATCATGTGGGCATTTGCATAATGAAAGGTGGCCAGGTGTTTCATGGCATCATCAAGCAATCCAATTATCCAATCCACTTTCTATCTCTAGGGTTGCGTTTGGTAGCCAGCAATCTGGATCCAGCAATCTATCCAGATTGCTGGTAATTTAAAAGAGCCCCATCAGATTATCATGTTTGGTATACCTTTTAGGTTGGTAATCCAGATTACTAGGTAATCCAGATTATCTCTCATGAGATAATTTAGATTACCAATAAGATGGATGGCTATTCAGATTATCAAATTTTAGTAATCTAATAATGATAAATTTAAACGAAAATACTCTCATAAAAAAATATAATATTATATTATATTATATTATAATAATATAATAATATAATAATATATGATAATAAAATAATAATATATTATAATATATATTATAAATATAAATATATATTAAAATATAATATATCTATTATAAATATAATAATATTATATAATATTATATTATTATTATTATAATATAATCTAATATTATTATTTTAATAATAATATATTATAATAATATTATCATTTTATAATTTAATAATATATGATAATATAATAATAACATATTATAATAATATTAGAATAATATAATATAATATAGTATAATATAATATTATAATATATATATTATATAATAAATATATAATATATATATATATATATATTTTATATTATAAATATAGTATCTATAATATAATAATATATTATAATATTATGGTATATTATAATATTATTATAATATAATATGATATTTATATATTATTATAATATTATTATTTTAATAATCATATATTATAATAATATTATCTAATATATAGTATAAATATAAATATATATTAGAATATAATATATTATATATAATATATAATATATAATATATATTTATATGATAAATATAATATTATATAATATAATATATTATAATAATATGATCATATACTAAGAATATATTATAATAATATTATATAATAATATATTAGCATATATATTATATATATAAACATATAATAGAATATAATATATTATATATAGTATATATTATAATATATAATATTTAATATTTATATTTTTATTATAAATATAATATAATATTATATTATAATAATATTATAATAAATATTACATTATATAATATTCATATAATATAATATAATAATATATAATATAATAATACATGATTATATACTAAGAATATATTATAATAATATTATATTATATAATATAAATAGATAATAGAATATAATATATTATATATAATATATATTATAATATATAATATGTATATTTATATTATAAATATAATATTATGTTATATTATAATAATATTATAACATAATATTATATAATATAATATAATAATATTATTATATTAATATTATAATATAATAAATTTATATTATCATATATATTATATTATATTATAATAATATATTATAATATATAATATATATTTATAATATATATTTATATTTGGTGCGTCGGATATGATTTTTAATCTGATTTGAGGGTATTTTGAAAATTTAATGTTACATTACTAGTAATCTGATTGTCATACCAAATGTATCAATCAAGATTTTTAGTAATTTTATTTCAACATTACCTGCATGTACCAAATATAGTAATCAACATTACTGACAATCTATCCAAATTGTAGGTAATCTACGTTACCACTACCTGGTAATGCACCAAATGCAACCTAGGAGTAAGCCTTAACTATAATTATATGATATTATAAAATATAAAACTGCACTCTCATTTGTAGATATTTATCAAAAAAAAGAAAAAAAAATTGGAAAAGATAGGGATCCGAATGGGCAGAGACTGGCCAAATATCCAGAGTTTTTAGTAAGCCGGCCCATAAATGCATGCAGTGGTGATTGAGTAGCCAAATCTTATCAACCAAAACTGGCAACTAGTTTCCAACATGCTCTAGCTCAGTAGGGAGACATTCTAATGGATTATTGGGATCCAAGCCAAGGATTATCTGATAGATAAGGTCTACTCCATGGCCTACATAATTTGAAATTTATCCCATACAGCCAAAGTTTCATTAACAATGGAGATGTCTAGGTTCTACAAACCGTATGATGTCAAATAACACCTTAGATTTGATGGAAAATGACAGTATTTTCGGACTAACATGCTGCATAGAATCTTGGGATGGATGGGACGTCAAAACCATGGGGTAAAATTGTAGCGATTGGACAAAATTTCCTCCAAATCTTAGGACATTTATTGACTCGGACTTGACCAACTATAATCTAAATTAATCACAAGTCCATAAGAATAGAAAAGAAAGATTTCCTGATAGCTTTCAAGGAAGGTGGCTTCTTAAAAAGATTTTGAAGTCATTTGACTAATCGATATCGCTAAAGGAGCCAAAATTGCTAGTACCACACTCAAATGGATAAGACTCTATTAGGAACATTAGAGGCCAAAAAAAAAAAAATGATTTTTTTTTAATTTTTATGGTAGTCAAAATGCTATTTTTTTTATCCATGATGGTGGATCAAAGAAGCTTAAACAATGGCAGGGCAGTAGCATGAATGGCACGCCTAAAAATACCATTTGGAATGGCGTTTTTGAAAGCATCATTTGCAATAGCATTTTTCATCTTCTTCTTTTTTTGACTTCGACTGGTTCCATGTGGGATGCTGACTAGGCTAGAAATGCCATTTAAGATGGTATTTTATTTGTAAGAAATGTAATTTGAAATGGCGTTTCTCAATTTTTCATCATTTCGATAAATAAGTTTCGACCTGCATTATTTTAGTAAAAAAAGTTTTATAATTATATTAGTACGATAAAGCACTCCCATGGTTTCGGTGGGCAACATTAGTCTAGCTTCAATTTAGCATATTAATTTTGGAATGCTCAAAATCAGCTTAACTAGCTATCAGTCACCTACATTCCAAATAGATTGAATAAACTAGTAGGGAAGCATGCTTCAAAGTTTAGAGTTCGGACTGAAGTGCATGTTGCCAATTCCAAATGCAACAAAGTCGACAATGGCATCAGCAAGAGTATTACTCTACGGTCACTTCAAAGCCTGCCTTCATTTTATCACTTGGTCCTACACTATCACTGTTGCTTACCTAACTACCGAGTCTTTTCTCACGTCATTGAGCAACTACCTCATCAAAGAAACGTGCACATTGGTTTGTCTCATGTTTTGTTACGGTCAAAAAAACAAAGAACATCGGGCCATAAATTATAACTACAAGGAGTTAAAAAGAATGGCCGGCTCTTACGGTCATCCTTCCATTTTTCAAATTGGACGTCCATATTCGATCTAACAACGCATCCCAAACTATGGCCGAATTCCTATCAATGATAAAATGATGAAAGCTGGCAGGTGGAAATTTTGAAGTTTTTACTCTAACTCTTCAAAGCCCAACTCCGTCAAATTGGCCTGCCATAAACCAAACCCACCCCCTCCATTCTTCTCCTTGCTCTCTCCCTATCTCATTGATTTCCACCCACACCCATGCCAGAGATCTGCGCCCCCTCCATTCTACCGTATCCCTTTTCCTCTTCTTCACCTTCCTCTCACCTTCGTTCCAATGCCCCACATCCCCCACCTCCCGTCTCCTATTTTTTTCTCCTCCTAGGTATTATCAAGACTTAGATTAAAATCCATCTAATCATAATATGATCTATAAATAGCCCATCATTTCTATAAATCATATTCCTCATCAACGATCTTTTCATACATAATCATAAGATTTAGTTGAAAATCATGAAGATAAGTAATACTGCAATCATCATATATTTATATCATAATATCCCTAGTATTTATCCATCTATACTCATCCTATGTCTGGCTCTATGTTTTAATTTATCCATTTATGCTCTAATACTATATTAATTGTCATGCCTCCGACTCAAGATCGCGAGTCATGAGTCATGACTATATTTATATACTTATAGAGAACATTCCCCACAAGCATGTAAAGCATTTCAACATGATATCAAATGCATCACAATGGAGATAATTTTAATAACTAAAAATTAAAATTAAATTAATTAACAAATCAAATTGATAAATAAAATTTAAAAGTCTAACATCTATCGAACATTAAATAATAGTCCTATAAAATATAGTAATAAATATAAATTTAAATTATATTAATATTATTAAATACCGCTTCTAATCTCACTCCCAAAGCAGTACTTGCATCTGTAACTAAGTGTTTGAATCTGAAATAAAGAAGAGATAATGAGGTCAATATCTCAGTAAGTAATGAATATCTCAATTAGATATTTCAAATATTATTATAAAATATATAATTTAAAAACAAATGAGATGAATAAATATAAGAAGGTAATTTATGCAATCAAATTCTTTCAAACATATTTTTACATATATATTCAATGATCTGAATCGAAACAAATCCATTTAACTCATCAGCCTTAGCTATGACTACACTTATATACTATAGCGGAGCTAGAATAGAAATAAGGAGCTCAGTAATAGCCAGAGTGCCAATGTTAACTTGATGTGTCTTAAAAGTAATCGTAAGTACATGGTGTGCAATGTGGTACTTTCGATGAGTATGGATCAATCCCGTAAGAAATTGGATGTTTGAAGTGCATTTAAACTCTTGCTAAGGCGAGCTTTAATGAAGATATGAAGATTGTATGTAAACTAAAACCAAAAAAACACAAGTGCAGAAATACAATATCTAAGGAATCTAGGATTTTCAAATCCACTAGATCAATAGTTGAGATAGTCTTTTTCAATGATTTCTCGAATAATACATTCTTTAGGTTTTCTTATTAGAGTGTAAAGCATGAACAAGCATGAACTATGAAGAGATTTAACTTAATTATGATCCATCAAGCAAGGATTTAACTTAATTATGATCCATCAAAGTAGCTTTAGCTATATAGGACATCGACGTTTTCTCCATCGAAACCATCCATATAGAAGAGATGCACGCTCCTTCGATGGTATGTTGAAGAAGATGAGGTGCCTAGCCGGATGTCTGAAAGTGAGGTACTGAGAGAGTTGGATGGTTTTAGTGTTGAATTTAGAAAAGATGATCCGATTAGTAGTAAGAAGAGGAAGCATCGATCAAAGAAAGATGACACATCCTTTAATTAAAGAAAAAAGAGCATCTTCTTTGACTTGCCATATTAGGAGATAAACTAATTGCACCACTGCTTAGATATAATGCATATTGAAAAGAATATGTGCGAGCTCCTACTGGCAATAATCTTAAATATCAAAGATAAGACTAAGAATGATTTGAATTCTTGATTTGACTTGAAAGAATGGAATATTAGTTGATCACTCCATCCGAAGCCGACAAGGAAAGAACAGTGGAGGCTCTCTCATGCATGCTATGTTATGAATACCTCTGAATGATCCACATTTCTTCATGTGTTGAAGAACATAAAGATCCTAGATGGATACTTAAGCAACATATCAAAGCGTGTGAATAGTAAGGATGTCAAACTTGAGAGATTGAAGACTTATGATTATCATGTGCTGATGCAGGAATTGATCCCAATAGCTATTTGCCGCGTGTTGCTAAAAAATGTCAGAATGGCTATTATTCATCTTTGCAACTTTTACAGAGATATTTGTACAAAGAGGTTGCTTAAAAAAGATGTGAAGAAAATGAAGGCAAAAGTGGTAACTATATTATACGATCTGGAGAAGATATTTCTACCATCATTTTTTACGGTTATGATGCATCTTACCATGCACCTTGCAGAAAAGTTACATTTAGAGGTCCAATATTCTATCGATAGATGTATCCTACTGAGAGAAATATTTAAATTCTAAAATCTTATGTAAGAAATATGAATCCCTTGGAGGGATCCATTGTAGAAGAATATTTGGATCAAGAATATATGAATTTTTGTATCATATACTTAAACAAGCTCGAGACACGTCATAATCGACCAATGAAAAATCAGGATGATCTGTATGAGATAATTGAGCCTATATTTGAGTCCATTCCATAGTCAGGTGAACTTTTCACTTCATACCACCTCACTAATTTGAGCATTGGAAAGAGATAAGGCGCACCACTACGTGCTCTTCAACTATGATGTCATTGAGTCATACATAAGGTGAGTCACTCAGTCCTATTTATTTTATAATAATTAAAAAAAATATTCAATTACATCTAAATTTATTTTTTGTGTATGCAGCAAATACAAGAAGGTTATAAGAGTAAAATGCGATACTCTAAATATGCAGGAGAAAGAGAAAATACATAATAAAGAATTTTCTAAATGATTTAAAGATCATATAACCAATTATATATTCTTATCTTATGTAACTTATTTGAATATTTTTATTAATTAGATGTCATCTTCTTAATTAGGTGTGGAGATTATCACTCGATGATGTGAGCCCTGAAGTACATGCTCTTTCGATGGGCTCTAATCGTATCGTGCATGAGTACAAACAGCTCATCATTAACGGCTACATGTTTAATATTCACATCAGATCCATAAATATGGCAACACAAAATAGTGGCATGATGTTGAGCACCATCATTGGGTGTTATGCTAGCTCGAGGGATTCAAGGATTCATATAGAGGATTTGAACTATTATGGCGTGGTGGAGAAAATAGTTATCTTGGACTATTATTCTAAAGGATGGATTGTATTGATGAAGTGCGATTGGTTTGACATCTTGTCATAGTCAGGGATGAATACTGATGAGTGTGATTTTAATCTTGTTAACATGCAATGCCATCTCCGCACTGAAGAATCATATATACTTACCTTCCTAGCTAGTCAAGTCTTCTATGTTAGTGATCCCTTGGAGCCTTAATGGGGTGTTATTATGAGGATAGTGCTTAGGCATATCTTTGATGATATCGAAGTTGATGATGATATTGGATCATGCATACAAAGTGCTCCTCTAGGACAAAACTTACCTGGTACTATCGAGGTTCTAGATACATTTATCAGAAGTGATGGTGATATCCATATTATAGATGCCACTAGACGATGACTTCAACATTCTAGTATAAATATTAGAGTCTATTTATTGATGCTATACTACTACTATTGCTCAATATGTTATATTGATTAATGTTCATTAACGTTGCAGGTCATGATGGCACCGAAATGCCATCTAGCTTTCACCCCCATCCCTTGGCGGGTTACGCGGAGCTTAACATCTAAGGGGTAGTAGGAGCATACTCCATTTACCTCCACATCGGCTACTCAGAGACCATCGGCATCTACTCCACCGTTGGCATTTACTCCACCAGCATCTGAGCCTCCACCGTCAGCCACATCTCCGATAAATGCTCCAATACTAGCATCTAAGTATATATTTTTATTATATTATTTATTTATTTTTTTATATAGTATTTGTATACTTATATATTTGCATAACGTAATTTTATTGTAGATGCATCATTTAGTAAGATATTTCATGATCCCACATGCATGCCATATGTATAGAACCGCCAGCATTAGGTGACGGTGCAATATGATGCGGAGAGAAGGCCTGTAGGGAAGACTACGTGGGAGATGCATGTTGGGATAAACTATTCTCTCTCGGACTGACATGATTGCTGGCAATTAGCCAAGCAATAAGGAACAATCTTCTAGGATTAATGCAGAAGCAAAATAATGGATTCAAGAAAAAAGAGAGAAAGACTGGCCACTATTGTTCACTTTAATAGGAACACTCCTATACATGGATTCAGACTACATGTTATTTGTCTCAGACTGGCCACTGTTGTTCACTTTTGTCTTTTTAGTTCTATCTATCCCAGACCTCCTCAAGATGCTCTTCTCATAAAAAATAACATCCCTGCTGATCACTGACTTCTGTGCCTGAGAGTTCCATAGCAGGTATCCTTTGACTTCTTGTGGATACCCTATGAATATTATCTTTTGAGATTTTGGATCCAATTTGCTCCTCTCCATTGCCTCCACATGTGCATAGGTCAGGCAAGTGAAGACCTTCAGGTAGCCAAGCTCTACCTTCTTTCCACTCAAAACCTCCTCTGAAATGCATCCGTTCAGCTTACAATGTGGGGACCTATTCACAAGATAATAAGAAAAAGTTAAGGCATCACTCTAAAAAGATTTTGAAAGTATGTCTGTAGTCTCAAACTCCATGTCTTCTCGGTCAATATCTGGTTCATTTTCTCTACGACACCATTCTGCTAGAGAGTCATCTTCACCATGTAATGGCATTTGATATCATTTTTCTCACAATACCTTATAAAATCTAGGCTAGTATACTCTCCTCTATTTTTCGACCTCAGACACTGCACCTGTCTCCCTGACTCCTCTACTTCAACTCTCTAGGCTCTGAACTGGGCAAACAGCTCTGAATTTTCTCTAATCAGATAAACCCATATCTTTCTTGAGAAATCATCAATGAAAGTGATAAAATACCTTGCTCCATCTCTAGCTGATATAGGAACTGGTCCCCATACATTCGAGTGCACTAAATCCAACACTCCTTCACTGTGCTTGGTACTTCTGGCAAACTTTATCCTATGCTGTTTACTAAAGATACACAGCTCACATAAATCTATACCCTTATTCTTCAAGCCTAGGATCATACCTCTTCTGCTAAGTTTAGTGAGCCCACGATCACTTATATGATCCATCCAATAGTGTCACGGTCGATATAAAATCTACTCCTCCTATGCCGCTGCTAGCACCGCTGTACTATCATTCACTACTGAGCCTTCCATTCTGTAAAGATTGTTGCTCGATCTTCTACCTCTCATCATCACCAAAGCTTTCTTGAAAATTTTCATACATCCACTCCCAGCCTGACTACTAAAAGCATAACCCTACTCCTCCAAGTAGCTTAAAGAAATCTAATTTCTTTTCAACTCCGGTACATGCCTGATATTTGATAATGTATGAATAATCTTATTGTACATCCTCATCCTGATAGAGCTAACTCCAGCTACTTTGCACGGATGATCATCTCCAAGACTGACACTTTCACCATCGATCTTCTGGTAGGTAGCAAACCACTCTCAATGAGAAGTATAGTGGTGCGAGCATGCTGAATCCAATATCCATATAATATCGTACTCTGTGGATCCATCTTATATAACTAACAGATCTTCTCCACTGCTCATAGAAGCTATATCATCTTCCTTACTGGCCTTTTCTTTTTCTGATCTCAAAAGGGGACAATCTCTCCTCAAGTGTCCAGACTGATGACAATTATAATATTTCAATATCTTCCTCTGATTCTAAAACTTCGAGCTGCCCTTGGATTTTTCTTTTGCCTTCTTCTTTGATCTTTTCTGTCTTTCATTCATAGCCAAGATCTTAGGCTTAGGATCTTCCTTGCATATCTTCTTTTTTTGCTCATTTGATCTGAGCACATCAACAATCTCTTCATAGTTTAGGATCTCCTTTTCATAAACTAAAGTTGTTATAAGACCATCATATGAACCTGAAAGAGAACATAATAGTAGCAACGCCCGATCCTCCTCGTCGATCTTCACATCCAAACTCATTACCTCAGAATACACCTGATTGAACCTTTGGATATGTGCAACAAGATCTCCACCTTCGGACATCCTCAGACTATATAGCTGTTTCTTCAACCATAGCTTATTTGTCATATTTTTTTTCATTTATGTGTTCTTCAGTCTCATCTAGAGCCCCTTTGTCGTAGTCTCTGTGCAAACCTCGGATAAAATTTGATCGATCAAATACATCCGAATTGTGCTAAAAGCAATTTCCTCCAACTCTTTTCAATTCTCAGTACTGATTTTTTCTGACCTTTCTCTTATCAAAATCTTGTAGATCCTTTGCTGAACCAACAAATCTTTTACCCTCTGCTGCCATAGGATAAAGTTTTTCTTGCCATCAAACTTCTCAAAATCCATCTTGAATCCACTTGATCCCATGACTTCAAACAAGTCAAGAATAAATTCCTAACACCTTTCTTCGATCACACACCAGTAACACTACCCTTCAAAGAAGATCTAAATGCCCTAGATCCTCTTTTCAACTGTCTGTATCATCATCCCTCCGTGTAACCAATTTTCATCTTAATCTAGAGACAAACAACAAAGAAACAAGAAGATTTTTGGGTAAAACTTGGTGCAACAGATCTTGGATGTAGTAATCCTAGGTGTCTTCCTTCCTTCCATGCAACACTGCTTTGATCCCAAATGTTGGGATAAACTATCCTCTCTTGGATCGGTGTGGCCATTGGTAATTAGCCAAGCAATAAGGAACAATCTTTTAGGATCAACGTGGAAGCAAAATAATGGATTCAATAGAAAAGAGAGTATGAGTTTTCTGGAAGAAAAAAGCTTTATTCAATGAATTCAGAATCATCTACAATCTTGACCTATTTTTAGTATTTATACTTTACAAAAGGATCAAGCCTCAAGCAAGCTCATAGAAAAGCTTTCCAAAATTCAAACATCCCACATACATAAAATAAACCTACAAAAACCGAGCCAACCTAGTTTAAGACTAAGCCGGCTATGTGTACCATGCCAATAGTCCAAAAATACTGCTTTTTATCTAAATTTTTTTTCTGAGACATAGCCAACCCAGTCCTGGACTGAGCCAACCCAGTTTCCAACTTAGCCAGCTCAGTCTCAGGGTGAGCTGGCTCAGTTTCTGAATTTTGCTATCCGGGTTGATTTCTCTTTCGACTTGCTTTCATCTTTTCATGACCTATCTTCTCATATTCCCAAGACTTGGGAGCACCACTTTTGAGCTCACAATGCATTCTTTTTTTAAAGTGCTTGTGAGGCAGTCCGACATCATTTCGGTATTGCCTATGGACTGGCGATTGATGGATGTTGGTGTCAGGGATCGAGAGTGGAAGGAGATATGGATAAGTATATCTTAATTATATATATGTATTTGATATGTTCACACTTAATTTGATTAGAATAATTTAGTAATTAACTTTTGATAACTTTATGCAGAGGAGGTATGATTTTTCAGATCATGAGAGGATTCGAGATGCCCAACTAAAGAAGATTAGGAAGTTGTACCAGAGCTACTATTAAAAAATATTTTCTAAAGTCAATCATCAGATTGTAAATGATTGAGCTAAATATAATTATATTTAAATTATTAATAAATAAAATTATTATTTTAGCATTTCATCATTCTTGTACATCTTCCTAATAAACTCTCATATGATGAAGTCCTTAGGATTATTTAGACTCGACAAAGGAGGATTTGTCATTTAATCCTTAAAACTAGTTCACGACTAAATGATTCGTTGTTACCCAAGATGATAATATATTGAGTGTAGGTCGTTGTGTGCCATAAGTATTGGTTGTCCTATTAACCAAGAAGTATGAAGATACTGTTATGGCATGCAGGTGAAGTATAGGGGTATATTTCACTGAACGTGATCTAACTGTAGAGCTCTCTACTATTAAGAGTTGTCCGCAAAGGATATGGGTATAAGTATCCTTTAGACCTGAGATCACTATGATGACTTGTAAGCAACTCACTGCACTTAGATACCAGACTACCTTAATTTCTAATTCAGTGATGGAAGGCTACTAGGTGCAATCAAGTACTTATAAAGTTGGTGCATTAGTCAAAATGAGATTGATTTCTCTAAGTATTGGAGCAAGTACATCACTATATTTCAATTTAGCAAACTCTCGATCGAAGTGGTCCATATGATGGATATTGAATTTTGAAATATACTATGGATGAATTTTAGGATTGGCAGTAAATCCTAGATTATCCTTTGAGAATCAAGGTCAAGAAGATGAATTATATGGTAACCATATGCTATAGGTTCATCATTGTTGCATTGCGACTTTTCGATTTATTCAGATGTTGGGTAACTCTACTAGATGGTCACATCGATTAGTATAGAAAATTAATTTCTATGCTACCGACTTAGAATTTGAATATATGAGATCACATACTATAGAAGTTTCTATCTGATCTGATGGCTGATCAAGAGTCTCAATAGTTTGGGACTATGATCAAGAGTTCCATTGGATTGGGACTCTATGATCAAGAGTTTCACTAGATTGGGACTCTACCTTTGTGGATTTCACTGGACTAAACTCATAATCCTACTTATTTGGAACTCTTTGATCAAGAGTTCCACTAGTCTGAGACTCTATGATCACGAGTTTCATTCGTTTGGGATACTAGGTTCAAGAGTCCCACTGGTTTGGGACTCGTCAGGAGTTTCATGTTGATAAGACTCTATTGCCCAGACACCCATCCAATTGAGACTCTATGTTTATTAAAAAATTAATTAGTAATTTGATTGTTGATTAGCTTAATTTAATTGAGCGATGAGGATTCGATCAAGTTCGAATGAATTTGACCCAATCAGGTCATGAGATGACCTAATCACTATGAGATATTTGATCCTAATTTGATCAAGGACTAGATCTAATTAATTTTTAATTTGATTAAAATTTAATTAATTTGGGTTAAGTCTAATATGATTAGATTTATTCTGGTTTAATTGATCAAGATAAATTAGTTCGGATGAAATTAATTTGAACTTATTCAAAGATTGTTTGAATTTCAAAATCCCTTACGCCTTGACTTTGATCCATGCCTATTCTTCACACATATTTTAGTTATTGCATGATAGTTTCTCATGTACAGAAGGTATCTGCATCCCCTCCTCTTTTTGCCTTTGATCTGATCCAAGTGTTGGACTGGTTCAAAAAAAATTGAATTTTAAATTCAAGTTGTTTGGAGGTTGAAACAAGTTCAACCTCCTTATCATTATCCATTCACCATGCCTCATGAAAATTGTTACGTGAATTTTTGTGGCATTTTGTTTTTAGAGTGGGCATAGAAGGAGAGTTCTTCTGCTCATCACCCACCTGATATGAGGCATTGGAAGTGATAGACTTCCATTTGAATTTCAAATTCATGTTGGGAGGTTGAAACGAGTTCAACATCCCATCCTAATCTTTCCTCGTGCTATGCCCATCAAAAACTCACCAATTTAAGAGGAAATTTTATGTGGGTATGTGAGAAGAGAATGTCTTCATGAGAGGGGTCTTTAGGGAAGAAAATTCTAGAGAGGGGGTGCACGTCCTGGGATTGAGAAAAGTTCAAAGAGGGAGAAACTTGTTCCCTGCGCCAACTTTTATATCTCATGCCAACTTTTATTTTTTTCTTTATTTTTGGATGCCTACTTTAGATGGGATCTAAGTGACGTGTGCGTTGATTGGAGAGTTCTCTACCCATGAAAATTTGTTTCACGAGAAAATTCAAAAGGGAGTAGGCATGAGACTATTTTCGGACAATAGAATTTTTGTTGTGTGTAAAACCCTAGAGTTGGGACTCAGGGTTTGGGTGGAGAGATCGAGTGTTGTAAGCATTGGATCGCCACCAAACTTTATACACCATCTCATAATCCTCCAATATACATCATCTAATCTTCTAGATTGTCTAAGAGATCAGAAGAAAGGTGATCGATTAGATCGATTAAGATTAGCCATCGAAGGCCCCGACAAGGAGCTAGCACTTTGATGGAGCTGGTTGGGACCAGAAGTTCCATGTGGACCAACTATAGAGGTTGAACAAGTGTGCAGCTATAGCACGATATCAGAGCATATTTTGGTGGATTCAAATTATGAAGATCAGCTACCCACGAATAAGTATCGAGTTTTAAACTCAAATCGGTCAATAAATATGATTTGCTGATCGATTGCATTTAAATTTTAAATTATATATTAGCATGTCTAGATCTTGAGTAGGATTTTTTGATTTGACCAATGCATGTGTAGGTTAATTTTAGATTAATCTAATGCTTTTGCTGTAACAATATTTAAAAAATATTTTGAAAAGCATGCTAAAATTCTGCATGATTTCCTTCAATGGTATCAAAACAAGGGTTGCTTGATATGTTCTAATATGTCAATTAGAAAATTTAAATGCTTTCATATATGATATGTTAGATCCAGATAACTCAGTAATCGAGGATGAATGAGCCACCAAGCCATCCGATCATAAGAAATAGGTATGGTTTAAAGGCCATCTCCTTTCATTCAGTGGGGATCTCTTATGGCGGTGGGGTGCCACCGTGAACTTATTCATTAAGATGAATAGTGAAAAAAAATTTATGATTAAAATTATTTTAATTAAAAAGTTAAATATGAATGTGTTTAGATTAGATCTAAAAGATAATTCATGATTTAATTTTTATTATGCTTGATTTTCTATTTAAAATTAGCAATAGGTTGCTGTTTGAGAAATGAGCCAATCCGTTTATGAAACGAGTCAACCCATTTGGAAAATAGAAAATAAAATATTTTAAAATTTAAAAATTATTTTAAACTTAATTAAAGAAATTAAGTATTATTTATAGAATCTAGAATTATGAATTAAAGATTCTAAGACATAGTCATAAGATTGTGGGTTAAAGGGTTAGATGAATTAGGTCCATTAATTGGGTTAAACCTAAATTAGTTAAAGAATCGATTAATCTAGAATAATTGATCAAATCTAATCAAGTGTTGAATTAGATTAGATCAGGACACTCTAGATTCAACTTCAATAGTTGTAGTTGGACAAGTCCATGTCTTTAACTAAACCAAGATGGACTTGATTCATGGCTATGCGGTTAAGCTTGAAATTACTAGGTTGATCAGATTAAATCTAATTAACCAGTTGGTATCTAAGATAAATTTGATAGTCTAGATTAGTGATTTTTAATTGGAAGCTACTCACACTAATTCAATCTTTGACGAGTTAATGGCATATCCCTTCCACTAATCTCACTTACTTGGCCGATATGGTCGATTAGGATTTAAATAGATCACTTAGTGATTTGAGCTGATGCATGTCACTAGAAATCAGTTTGACTGATTTCAATCAGTAAGACTGAATTAGGTACCTATGGACCTAAATTAATCCTAGTCCTAACTTATTGACTTGGTGAAGTCAGTCGAAGAATTTGATTTGATAAAGTCAGTGGAAGAAATTGGTACGTATTCTTTCTATCCTTAAATCATAATTAAACTAAATTCTTTAAATTATTAGGTTCTTAAAATGATAAAGTTATAGGGATAACCAAATCATAGCCTTCCATTAAGGTGAATAGTAATGAGTCTAATTTTCTGGATGGACATTGGAGGTGCCTTACACCTGATGTTCATTTGGATATTGAAATTACTATCCATCATATGATGATTAGGTCATACTGTCTTAATGGTGATCAGATTGGTCAGAGCTTTTCTCGAGCCTGGTTATCATTGGTTTGATGTATCGAAGTCAATCATGTTAATGATTGGACCTAATTAGATCTTTTTAGTGGAGGCCATAGCCTATTGCATTGGCTTCCGAGGCAAAACCTAATTACTAAAAATTATTTGGAAAAATAATTGATTGTAAACCTACCTGTAGATGCACGCGAGTTAGCCAAAGCTTTTCTCGGACCCGTCTGTAGTTTATGTGGATTCCAGTACCCACTAAGAAGTTAGTGTAATTCCTCGAATTGGAGGTAGGGGCTATCAATTCATTAAAAATAGTGGAAGGACATTTAGACTAAAGTCCAAGTCTTTAAGATTAATTAATTCAAGTACTAATTAGGTTTCATATTTTTTTTTTAGATAAATAGAATAGCTAGTGTAAGTCTGCTCCATCCATTGTTGGATAGTGGCAAGCATTTAGGACCTGAATACGAAAAGTCTAGTATTGACCCTAATCAGGAAGACTCAAAGAAGAATTATCCTCTTAACCCGAATAGGCTGAATAGGAGAAATCAGTAAGTGATTGTTGGTCAAAGCTATTATATGATGACACCTTGCAATTTCTTCGTATGTAATATATCTACCTAGGTATTAAATATCGGAAGTTCGATTCATATATGTAATTCATTGTATGGACTTCAAATTGGTACAAGGTTTGAGAATGGCGATAGATTTCTTAATATTGAAGATGGAAGTAAAATTTCAGTCCTAGCATTGGAAACTCTTGAGCTACTTTTCAAAAATAAAAATATTATTTTAAGTGACTATCATTATTATCCATCTTTTATGATGAATATTATCTATTGGACTTTTGGCCTAGGATGGTTATTATTTATCAGTAAAAAAAATTATTGTGACATCATTATGAATGGTAATATAGTAATACAAGAATAATTAAGAAATAGCATTTATATTTTATCACAGTTTATTAGTGTAATATACATGTCAAACAAACGTCCAAAATTAGATAATATCACTGATGCTTATCTTTGGCACTATAGACTCGGTCATATGAACAAGAACATGATCAACAGGTTAGTCAAGGAGCATATCCTTGACATCCATGATTGTGAATCATTGAATACCTATAAGTCCTACCTTCTTGATAAGATGACCAAATCATCCTTTATTAGAAAAGATGAACGAGCTTCTGAGCTTCTGGGTCTAGTACATACTGATGTATGTGGACCTATGAACATAAGTGCTAAAGATGGGTATTACTACTTCATTACATTTACTGATGACCTATCTAGGTATGGGTACGTCTATCTTATGAAGAGTAAATTCAATTCATTTAAAATATTCAAATGATATCAAAATGAGATAAAAAAATAACTTCGAAAGAGTTTTAAAACTCTTCGATCTAACCGAGGAGGTGAATATCTTTCCAACGAATTTTTAACATATCTAGAAAAGAATAAAATTTTCTCTTAATGGATACCTCTTGGAACACTATAGCATAATGGTGTATTTGAAAGGAGGAATCGGATCCTGTTGGATATGATTCGGTTCATGATGGGATTTGCGAGTTTGCCAATTTCATTCTAGGGGTATGCACTCGAGACTGCTTGTTTTGTTTTGAACAATGTTCTGAGCAAGTCTGTTGCAAAGACTCTATATGAGGTATAGATTGGACATAGGCTGACACTCTCTTACCTTAGGGTTTGGAGATGTTCGGCTTATGTAAAATATTTGTACGTAGAAAAGCTTGAACCTAGGTCTGATAAATGCTTGTTTATAGGATATTCTAAGAAAACTAGGAGTTATTACTTCTATCTTACTGAAGAATAAAAGATGTTCATCAGCAATAGGATAGTCTTTTTAGAAAAAGAGTTTCTTATGGAAGGAATAGCTGCCTCTAATGTTAAGCTTAATAAAGTTCGACAGGTAAAAAAACTGACACATTCTAGTGAACCTGTACTAGATTTGATAAAATCAAATCCAAAGCCCATTGAAGAGGCACCAAGGAGATCCGGTAGAGTACTGCATCAGTTGGACAGATACCATGATTTCTTGGCTTGGGATGATGATATTGTTGAACTCAATAAGAATGACGAGAATCCGATCACCAACATGGATGCCATGCAAAGGTCTAACTCCGATAAATGACTGGAAGCCATGAAGTCCAAAATGGAGTTCATGAAGGTCAACAGTGTATGGACACTGGTTGATCCACCTGAAGGGGTAAAATTCATTGGATGTAAATAAATTTTCAAAAGAAAATGGGACACAAATGGAAAGCTGAAAATCTATAAAGCCCGTCTGGTTGCTAAGGGATATCATTAGCATTATGATATTGACTATGACAAGATATTTTCTTTGATGGCAATGCTCCAGTCCATTCGGATCATGCTTGCAATAGCGGCATATCTAGACTATGAGATTTGGCAAATAGATATGAAGACAGCTTTTCTGAATGGAGAGCTGGATGAAGAGGTGTATATGATACAGCCTGAGAGTTTCACATCCATAGACGAGTCCAAGATGTGCAAGCTTCAGAGATCCATTTATGGATTGAAGCAGGCATCTCGAAGTTGGAACATGCATTTTGATAAGATAATCAGAACATATGGCTTCATTAAGAATGGAGAAGAATCCTACGTATATAAATGGGCTAATAGTTCTGTAAATATATTTCTTGTATTATATGTCGATGACATTCTCTTGATCGAAAATAATATTCCTACTCTATAGAGAATAAAGGTTTGGCTGTCATCGCAATTCTCCATGAAGGACTTGGGAGAAGCATCCTACATCCTAGGGATGAAGATATATAGGGATAGATCTAAAAGATTGCTTGGATTGCCCCAGTCCACGTACATTGATACCATGCTAAAGAGATTCAGCATGGAGAATTTCAAGAAAGGCTATCTTCCGATAGGCCATAAAATTTCTCTCTCAAAGAGGGATTGTCCGATAACTTTTCAAGAGAGAGCATATGAGTAGAATACCATATGATTCGATAGTGGATTCTATTATGTACGCCATGATGTATACGAGACTAGACGTAGCATACTCACTAGGGATAGTGAGCAAATACTAGTCTGATCCAGGTGAGAACCATTGAAAGATTGTGAAAATAATCCTAAAGTATTTGAGAAATACTAAGGACCAGTGGCTCATCTGATATGAAACATGCAGGATTTCATGCATAGATTTTAAAACTTTTTCGAAATATAGAGCAGCAGAAGACATAGATTAAACTATTTAATCTACAATATGCATGTAATCAAATTAAAAAACCCTACATAAAGGATCTATAATATGTTATGATGCAAATATAAATCTAAAATTTAATTAATTATAAGTGGTATTGATCACATCAATACCTAGATCTAGAATAATTCTAGATCTAATCCTAGATCACATCTAGGTCACCAAGAGATTAGATCTCTTACTTTTGTGTCGGTTGAGAACTCTGCAGTTGAATCCATTATTGCCTTTGGAGCCGCACAAGCATCTGGCCTCTACAGGTGATCCACACGAATCTGCAACATAGATCGGAGGTTCATCGAACAAAGATCCACTTGAAGTGCTAGCTTCTCGTAGATCCCTCCTGATGGTTAATCAAATACATGTTCTTTGGATCTATTGGACAATCAAAGAGATGAAGAATATGAAGAGAAATGAGAGAGGAATCTAATCCTTGGATCTCTCATAAATCAAAAAATAAAAGGACATATGGAAAAAATCCTAGGAGAAGATAAAGCTTCTCCTTCAGGACATCAATAGTTGATGTCTTGAAAACACCTCTGTGCCAGGATTAGAGGAGACCTTCTTCTTTGAATTTTTTTCTAATTTTTAGATATCATACCCTCAGATTTTTCTTATAAAAAATCTCATAAATAAAATTGAGAAGAAGGGCTCCCAAGGAAACTCTAAGAGAAGACCTTCTTCTCGCATCAGGACATGGTCAAATCATGTCCAAAATGATCATCATGCCCCAACACCTTGGAGCATAGATTCCATGCCCTCTTCCTCTCCCTCTCTCAGGTCTTTATTATATAAAAATCATATAAAATAATGAAGAAGAAGATACTCAAAAGAAAACAAAGAGAAGATAATCTTCTCTTACCTTTATGCCTTCATGACATCAATGATTGATGTCTAGATAAAGACTTTTTCTCTAAGGATCTTGGTGCCATCTTTCCTCAAGTCCTTCCTCCCTCTCTCTCTTAGATTTTTATCTTATAAAAATCATAAATAAAATAGGAAGAGAGAAACATAAAAGAAAAATATAAGAGAAGATAATCTTCTCTTACCTTATTTCTTCAAGACATCAATCTTCGATATCTTAATTGAGGGCTCTTCTCTAAGAATCTTGACACCACAAATCCTCCATGCCTTTTCCTCCTTCTTCTCTAATTTTTTAGGATTTTTTTAGGATTTTTTACATCCTTAAACCATCTCATAAGAGGCATCCATCTTTTATTGCAAGACTAGGTCAAAACCTAGTCAAAGAAGGACTTTTATAGGGTGTCCAACTCTTGGACGCCCCTCCCACTTATTTGTTCATGTAACCACTGATTCTCATGCACAAAACCTAGAGAAAAAGGGCTGAATAAGATAGAGGGGCATGGGTAGAGTGGGCGCACAAGGGAGGGAGAAGTTTGGATCAAAGAAGACTCTTCCAAGTAGAAAATAATTTCCAACTTTCTTCTAATTTTGATCAAATCAAATTTAAATCCAATTCATGAGATAATGGGGTGTGGGAAATCATTTCTTAAGCATGGAATTCATAAAAAAAAATCTAGAATTAAAATATGATGTGGGCTTTCTTAGGCGTAAGTGAAAGAGAGAGAGTCCCAGTCCAACTGATACTCCTCTTATTTGACTAGGTCAAAATTATTTTAAATCTAATTTAAATTTTATTTAAACTAGATTAAATATAATCTAATTAAGGATGATCCTAGTCCAACTAGAAGCTCAATTAAATCAGATTAAATCAAGATTTAAATCTGATTTAAATCCTAAGTCAATCAGATGCACTCAAGTCCTAGTCAAACAAGAAATTATTCTTTTCTTATAATTGGCTTATCTAATAAACTAATTAGACTTAATTTAATTAAATTTAAACTAATTTTAATTAAATTTAAATCAATTAAACTTGATCTCAGCCCGATTGCTCCTTCAAATTGAGCCAATTAACAATCCAATTGCTAATCGATCATCCTGCAATACTTGCATTAGGTAAAACATCAATCACATTAAATGTTTGACCTCAAAACATTTCTCAATTATTGATTAACCATCTGATCAGATTACAAGCTCTAATATATGTGACCCCATAGGTTTGAACCTAAGCTGATAGCATAGAAACCAATTCCTGTACCAATCAAAATTACCATCTAGCAATGATTTCCGACATCCGGATAAATCGAATGTATGCAAAGCAACATTATTAGAATTCTGATCCATTATTACCATATAAGTCATCCCTATGATCAATAATGCTCAAGAAGACTTCGAGTATGCTGTCAAACACTCATATTAGTCATCTCTATTGTGTCTCAAAATTTTGCAAATCCTATGACACCTTACGAGGATTACCCAGATTTAGGTTTTGCTAAATTAAAATACAGTAAGACATTCTCTTCCTAAAGTTAATCAAGAGTGGTCAATCCTATCTTGACTCATACATGGACTCTAGAAGTACTTGACTATACCCAAAAATCTTTTGTTGCTTATATTAGAAATACAGGTAGTTCAGCACCAAAGTACAGTGAGTTGCTCATAAGTCACCAGGGTGATCTCAGGTCGGAGGGACACTTATATCCATTGACCTTAGCTAGCTATTCTTGATAGTAGAGTGCTATATGGTCACGTTCAGTGCAGATGTACTCCTACATCTTACCTGGATGCCATACCAATGTCTTCACACCACTTGGTTATGAGAACAACCAACGCATATGGCATACAGCGATCTACACTCAAAAAATTATCATCCTTGTTAATAACTTATCATTTAGTCGTAAATAATTTAAGAATCATCTGATAAATCCTTCTTTATCGATTGATTTTGGTTCTAAAAATTTCATCATAATTTTTTAGTTCATTTAAAAAAGATAGAACTTTTATGATGAAACAACCAAATTACTATTATTATTAGATAATTCATATACTAATTTCAATCATCTACTACTTAGATAACTAACTTTAGGACACATTTTTCAACAACTTTCACTTGGACTAAAGCCAATTAGAACGATATCAAATATCCTATCTTTCACTTGAGTTTGTAGAACTCCTTAGTTTTGAGGTCTTAGTAAATGGGTCGGTCAAGTTCTCCTTTTACATCGATCTTCTAAAGATCGACGTCACCCAGATCAAATATCTAAGATAAAAATGATGTAGAATATGCTGGTCCTTTGGTTCTTTAACCTAAGCTATGGCTCCAGTACTACAATAGGACTGGACCATGGGTGGAGGATACCACTCCTAACTTGCTAATAAACCTCAGTAACTACATAGCTTACATAGCAGCATCATATATCACGATGTACTCTACATCACTAACTGAATAGGCTAAAGTATCCTGCTTAAAACCTTTCCAGCATATTACTCCTACAATTAGGGTATGAGTCGATATTTTCTTATTGTCATCTTGTTCAGACTGAAATCAAAGCATCCATATATTTTAAGTCAGTACTTTCATATTTGAGTCACTAGATCTTAGTATTTTTCAAATACTTAGAGATTATCGATACAATCCTTCAGTGGCTCTTACTTGGATTAGATTGATATCTGCTCACTACCTCTAGTGAGTATACCATGTCTAATCTCGTACATAGATAAATAAGATGATAGCTAAACATTTATTCCTTACAATGTTGGAATGCTATTCTGGATTAAGAGAATTTCATCCTCAAACATCACAAGTAATAACACTACAAAACATTTTGCCCAATAATAAGTGCTGGGTTTGTCTTTGTTTATAACTAAGATATACGTTCAGAATGTATGTTCGAAGTTTGAGATGATACTCAGATGGACTTTATAGGTCCTTACCTTTCCATCTGCACTACTCTGATCCTATTAAAAATTCATTCACACCCAATAGATTTTATCCCTTCAGGTGATCAACTAGTATCCATACACTACTAATTTTCATAAACTTCAATTTGGATCATATGGCTCTAAGCCACTTCTCAGAATCAGGCCACTACACTATATCCTTATAGGTGATCGGATCCTTGTTGTTCTCATCGAGCTCAATATGATCACCATCTCGGACCTAGACACTGAAGTATCTGTCCGACTAATGCGGTACTCTACCGGATCTCCTTAAAGGTGATATTTTAATAAGCTCCAAATTTGATTTGATCAAATCTGATTTTGTAGGTTTATTAGATAATGCCGGTTCTTTTCTATCAGTCAAACTTTTACAAGTTCAACTTAATAGGCATCATTTTCTTCTCTAAGGAACTCCTTTCCAAAAAGAATGTCCTACTGCTGATGAATATCTTATGTTGTTTAGTATATCAGAATTAATAATCCTTAAACACTTATTGGACCAGGATCCAAGTTTATCTATGTATAAATATATAACATAGGTTGATCAACTCCAAACCCAAAAGTGAGGGAGTCTAGGTCTACACCTGATCCATATCCCATATGGAGTCAGTGCAACAGATTAACTCGGTATAAACTTTCAGAGTACAAGAAGTCATAAGAGCACAACCCTACAACAGGAAAATAAGTATACCCTATTATGGATTGAACCATATCTAACAAAGTTTAATTTTTCTTTTTAGATACATTGTGTTTCGAAAAGAAATCCATTGAGAAAGAATCCTATTCTCTCCTAGATATGTCACAAACTCATTGGATAAGTATTTGCCTCCTCGATCTGATCAAAAAATTTTAATACCTTATCCAGTTTATTTTTTTTTCATTATTAAATCATTTGAACATTTCAAATGATTCATCCCAGACGTACCCATGCCCAGATAGATCATTTGTAATGAAATATTAATGTCTTCCTTTGGCACTTAAGTTCAAGGTCCACATACATCACTATATATGAGACTTAGAACGTTATCAACTCCTTCATCTTTTTCAGTAAAAGGTGACTTTGTCATCTTTTCAAGAAGATAAGATTCACAGGCTATCCATGATTCACAATCATTGATATCGAGATTTTTCTCTCAAGCTAACATGTTTATCCTATTCTTGTCAATATGACTAAGCCTATAATGCCAAACATAGACATCCATGACATAATCTAACTAGGATGTGTACATTCCACTTACCTTAAGTCCTTGCAACGAATTGTATAAGACCACTAGTATCTAATATCCAAGTAGTAGAATTACATATAGAGAAGTTTTAAGGTGTTATTTTATAACATCTTTAATGAGCAACTTCTGCTCCTTTCTCTTGTTCAGCCTGTTGTGGCCAAGAGAAGTAAGATAAATCTTCTTCCTATGACTCTATTTTAGACATTAGAAGTATTATGCCTGATTTGGATTAATCTTGGACTAATTATTTTCACTGGGCTCAGAAATCCCAATATGAACCCATTCGTACTGTTGAACCAATATTCAATACTGATTATCAAAGTTGGATCCATAATTCTTCGTTGTCTAACAGTGATAGGAGCAACTAGGATTTAGCCTTAATAGAGAACAATGACCTATTGTATATGAATCATTTTAGCCTAAAGACTTGGACTTTAGTCTAAAGGTTCTTCCACTATTTTATTCGAACTAATAGCCTCTACCTCTAATTCGAGGAATTACTTTAATTTTCTAGTAGGTACTAGAATCCACATAGACTGCACACGAGTCCAACTTTGGTTGGCCCACCCATGTACATCTAAGGATAGGTTCATAATCAATTATTTCTCTAAATAATTTTTAATAATTTTAATTTTGCCCCAAGCCTTGATCAGTTGGCTTTGGCCTTCTCAGAAAAGGGTCCAGTTAGGTTCATAATCAATTGTTTCTTCAAATAATTTTTAGTAATTTTAATTTTGCCCTAGGTCCTAATCAGTTGGCTTTGGCCTTCTCAGAAAAGGGTCTAGTTAAGTCCAACCATTAACATGACTATACTTGGTGCATACAACCAATGAATGATCAGGTCCAACTTTGGTTGGCTAACCCAACTACCATTAGAAAGACATATCCAAGTCGTCATATGATGGATGATAATTTTATTTATTAATAATTTTATTAATAAATAAAATTATATTAATTTATTAATAAATATAATTTTATTCATTAATAAATTATATTAATTTTATTCATTAATAATTTTATTTATTAATAATTTTATTCATTAATAATTTTATCCAAAAGAATAATTTTATTCATTAATAATTCAAGTATAATTATATTTAGCTCAACCATCTACAACCTAGATGATTGGCTTTAGGATACATTTTTCAACAACCAAAAACTCTTAGATGATCATAGGTGGGTGGTTTATGAAATAAGAGTTCGTAGGGACTCTTGCCACTTAATTTTGTTGTGGGTGTCAAGTTAATTAAATAGACGGTAGTCAAAACACATTTTCTCCAAAATGACACAGGCAAGTTGGCTTGAAATCTTAGAGCACGGGCAACATTTAATAGATGTCGATGTTTACGCTCAATCATCTCATTTTGTTCTGGTGTCTTGACACAAGAAGTTTCTGATATAATCCTATGTTCTAGAAGATGTGATTTCAATGATCCGGCTATAAACTTTTGAACATTATCACTACGTATGTGTTTAATGTTGGCATCAAAATGATTTTTGATCATAGCATGAAAATTAACAAAGCATTGATATGCCTCGAATTTTTTTTGTAATAGATAAACCCAAGTAGCTCTCGTGCAATCATCAACAATAGTGAGAAAGAAATGAGCTCTCGTGTGTGATGGGGTGCGATATGGTCCTCATATATCAATATGAACTAAATTAAATAGTGAAGCAGATTTATTAATGCTTAAGGAAAAAGGCTTTCTTGTCTATTTTGCACGATAGCAAATATCACAATAATTATTTATGAAATCAAAAGAAGTACTTAAAAGAAAAGAAATAAGTTTTAAATGCTTGTAAGAGCAATGTCCTAACTGAGCATGCCAGAGATTAATCGAAACATTGACTTTATTTGTCCGTGCAGGATGTATTGCTAAGCCTTTAAAGTAGTAAAAACCATCTCGAAGTTCATCCAATCCAATCAGCTTCCTCGTGGCAAGATCCTATAGAGCACAAAATGTGGGAAAGAAGAAAACAACATAATTAAGTTCTCAAGCAAGTTAACTTACTGAAACAAGATTGCAAGTAAAATTAGAAGCATATAAAGTATGGTGCAAGGTAGTATCATTAGTCAAAGTAACATCACCATATGAATATACAGGCATATTGACTCCATTAGATAGAGTAACTGGGAGTGCATTTTCAAGGGATTCAATATCATGAAGAAAGGACTTACAAAAGGTTAAGTGTTCGGAAGCGCCATTATCAAGGATCTAAGAATGATGACAAGAAGAAAGAGAAGCCTTACCAACAAAATTTATGACACTTTGAATCTTATCTTATCCAAGAAAGAAAATAAGTTGTTGATATTATGTGGGAGAAAGATCCGATATTGGAGAGATTTTATCTATATTCAATGGTGTAGTAACATTAATGGTAACCCCTCCTTGGTGCTGATTACCGATCTCGGCTCCATTGCCTCTATCCTTGACTCGATCTTTCGATTGCCATCCAGGTGGGTACTCGATTAGCTCGAAGCATCTATCATGGGTATGTCCTATCTTCTTGCAGTGGTTGCATCGAAAATATTTTTTATTCTTTTTCTCAGAATCGATCTTCTTATTTGTCTTTTCTGTCATGGGCTTAACAGCGAGAGCCACGGCTTTGGATTGAGAAGTTCGTACTCCATCGACTTCCTTCTGCTTTTTACCTTGAATCATTAAGGTATATAGCTTATTAACTATTGGTAATGGCTCCATGGACAGCAGCTGATCTCACAATGTGTTGTAAGAGTCCTTGAGGCCGAAAAGAAATTGATGTAGTCTCTCTTCTTCTTTTTCAACTTGAATCTCTCTAATGGCTCCATAGGAACAAGTCAACACCTTGGAATAAGCCACAAGTTCCTCCCACAAGCCATGAAGATGGGCATAATAAGCGGCAATAGTCATATCATTGCCTTGCTTGAAACTCCAGATTTGGGTCTTTAACTCATGAATACGAGGAGCATTGCCTTGAGAGCATCCTTCCTCAAGATCGACCTAAATATCTTGAGCACTTTCAGAAAAAAGAGATGCTATAAATTTTTAGTACAATAGAGTTATAGGTCCATGACATAACCATTGAATTGCACGTATCCTAGAGAAAATGATCCCACAATCCATCTATAGGTCGTGTGAGTGTCCCATCAACGAACCAAAATTTTTTTTTGGCTCAAAGAGTAGTGATAATGGCCCTTCGCCACGTAGAATAATTTGGTCCCTTGAGCAGAGATGTCACAAGAGCATTCCTAGAATTCTCTGAAGGTGAGATGAAATAGGGAGATGCTGGGTCATGCGCAGTACTTAAGGTCGATGACGAACCATCCACCATAGATTTGATTATGGTGCTCTGATGGATTTGATCGGACATGTTGATGAGGATAAGATGTAGCAACTATTTGCCTCCAGCTACGTGCAAGAGGATGCTTCAGCAATAACCTATTGTAAGCGCTAATCGAGGAAAAGACTCGGATCAATGGCGACCTGCTCTGATACCATATAAAAAAATGCCCGAGTGATGAAGGAAAATATGGAGAAACATAAGAAAGCAAGTGAAAAAGATTTCTTCAATATATTTCACTATGATATGTACATCCATATATAGAAGTGAAGAAGAGAGAAACATACAGAAAATCAGAGAGATTACGGTATCAATCACGTGATCCTCCCAATATAAAAACATGCTATAGTAATTGTATACAATATTTTAGACAATGGATATTTCTAATATTCTGTAACATGCCATCGTAAAAATATTCTAAACAATGTACATTCCTAATATTCTATATATTCCTAATATAGATAATATACATTCCTAATACTACAATCATTCATGAGTGAATACACTTAAACAAATAATGCAATATTGCATGCAGATCATCTGAATCCACATAGATATTTGGAGGGAAAGAAGTGGAAAAAGGCCCATCCACACTTTAAATTAAGCATGTGGAAGGAGACTAGATTTGATTATTAAATTTGTAATACTTTAAGTAATAGTTTGACCAAGCTTTAGTAAATCTTAGCATCCAAGTAGTTAACCTTTGGTTTAATTATATATCAAAATCTGACTAGCCCAAAGGGCTGCAACTGGTGATCATGAATGACCATCAGACTGCCCATGCATAACCCAAGATTCAATTGATCTCTAGATTAGTAGTTAAATTACAGTGGTGGAATCTGATTTTTTCCACTGCTTTTAGAAAAAGGATGTAGCATATCCTGCTAATTATCGTTAATTGGATGTAATGTTATGCTGCAGGGAGGCTATGAATATGATGATGAGACATTTGAGAAGGTGTTCAGACGCATATATGCATCTTTTTGGTTCTTCTGCACCCTACTCAGTATTTCCTGACTCGCAGCCCTTCCTGAGATGGGCACGTCAAAAGGGCCTCATTGTTGGAATTGTCAGCATTGCCGAGTACCGGTATCAGGATGTCATCCTTCCTGCCTTGGGACTGAATCAGGTAGCCATGATCAATTCCATTCAGTCTCAATATTTCTCCATCTATTGGATTGTTGATGGTTCATCTTTTTGTAACGCAGGGATCGGAATGGGACTTTGGTGTGTTCTCAGGCCTTGTGGGTGTCGAAAAACCAGACCCGAGGATGTATGAGATTGCACTGGAGAAGGCTGGAAATATAGCACCAGAAGAAGCACTTCACATTGGCGACAGCATGCGCAAGGACTACATCCCAGCCCGCAGCGTGGGTATGCATGCTTTGCTTTTGGATAGATTTAAGACACCAGATGCTGAGAGTTGGAGACATCTGGTGCTCTGGTGTTTCCTGATCTTGTGGCTGTTCAGGACTGGCTCACCAAGGAAGAAGAGATCGCAGCTGGCCAAAAAGCCTAGCAATCTATAGGTACTGGTAGAATTGGTCCAGAACCTCTGATGAATGAACAATGCTATTTCTTTTTTCCTTCTTTCTTCTTTTGTTTTTGGTTTCTTTGGGGACATGATGTACTTATATAATTCAGAGAGGTGGTAATGAATTTTTTGAGGGGGAGAAAACCACCTGTAAGGGAGAATAGACTCTTGTAACTGATGACATCCCTATGAGATACTCATCCAAGGATATATGAAGAGGTGAATCATAATTACCAACCATGTCAGTTTTCTTTTCTTTAGCTTCCTCATATCACCTAGAACATCAGATAATCTTGTGAAGGTAGGGGCATAGCACATCATGTTCATCTTTCAAAGCGCAGTTCAAGTCAAGAATTTGCTATGATGTTATTTATTTGAAGCAGGATCATCGATTCTCATGCAGCCCACCACTTTGTTGTTCATGTGCTGAGGGGAAGCAACAGGAGGGAACCGCTGGTAAACAAAAAATTTCCGGGTATGCTCCCCCTTGGTTGCAATTACACAAGGTACAGAACTATGATGTAAAAAATTATCTACAGAATCTTAGGTATGTTGGATGGTTCTTGGTTATCCATTGGCGGAAAGAATATCTCTTGTATATGAAATTTTACCTTGTGCAATCCCAAAATTTTAACGGTACTGGAAAGCACTACAAGGAATAAAGTAATTTTTGAGGATTCTATGATCTGGAATATTTTAGAGTATTGAAGTTTCCTGGTTGTTGATGCCTCATATCTCTACTGGAACTGCCTCCTTTCTTAAGATAACGTTGCATGGATAATTTATCCATCACACTGCTTGGACGTCCAAACAAGTCCTCGGTGTGAATTTTATACCTGAAGTTAAGTGTAGAGGCCTTGTCATTAAATATGAGATATTACGGAAAAATATCTGAACAACGGCATTCAGCTACTGTTTGGCTGACATATTAAGAGGAGATTTCAGGTGTAGACAACTCTAGGGAGAAAAGAATTACCTGACATAATATCTAGCTTCAGGTAAATTCTTGAACTAGGTTGTTGATTCACCAAAGAAGTGAATACAGGTTGGCAAGCACTTGGAACAGATCCAAAGTTTAAGAAAAAAATGCAAAAGATTTCACAAGTTCAAAAAAAATTCAAATCACACAAGTCAGAAAAAAAGATGGAATGAAGAAGTTATTAGTATATTTATATGTTTTTATAAGTAAAAAAAATTCAAGGATTTGCACCAGCAATAAACACTTGCAAGAACAACATTACCACTGCTGCGATGATCTTCAATCTGAAATGCATGATGTTTCCCTGAAAATTTCATGAATAGATTAAGATTTTCTGAATCATTTTATCAGTTAGTTTCAATTTATCTATATGACCCAAGAATACTTGAAAATCATCTACCTAGTGGTAGTGCGAAATTTTCTATATTTTAGAAATTATTGTAATTAGTGGTCTAAGTTATACTACAGATCTGCTTTTTTTATTTTTTATACTTTTGGGCAGAAAAATTATTTCAATTTTTTTTTTTTTTTTTTTGTGTTACCATATAAACAGACTCCCATGCTTAGCTAGTGTTGGGGATAAATCCCACCCCCGCCGAAGTCTAGCTCGATGAGCAGCCTGATGCAACCGATAGCCGCAAAAGAGCTTCAGCAGACGGCCTTCAGCCGAACCCCCAGCGGCCAAGCTTCTTCTAATCCGTTCAGCCGGCCGAACTGCTTAGCGGCCGAGCTCCTCGAACTCCTGGTGTCCGAGCTCTTTCGAACCCCTCCAGCCGGCCGAACTGCTTAGCGGCCGAGCTCCTCGAACTCCTAGCGCCCGAACTCCTCAGCGACCGTCCCTCGATCGAACTCCCCAAGCTGCCGTCCCTTCAGCCAGTCGAGCTCCTCCGAACTTCTCTACAGCTGAACTCCTCCCGAGATTTTCCTTCAGTCGGACTCTTCTACAAGTCCGAACTCCTCTGGACGAACTGTCGTCATCAATCTGCAACAGGCAACAAGATCGGACGATATGGCCACCACTACTCTCTCCGTAACCAGTCCCATATGGCCCACGACTTGCCAGTATGACTGTCACCAACCGCCCGATGATGCCTTCCTCTCTGTACCAAACTCCATGCGGCCCATGACTTGCCAGCATGGCGGTCACCAACCACCTGACGATGCCTTCCTCTTCGTACCGAACTCCATGCGGTCCACGACTTGCCAGTATGGCTGTCACCAACCGCCTGATGATGCATTCCTCTCCATACCAAACTCCATGCGGTGGTATGGCCGTCGCTATCAACTAAGCTCCGCCTATAAAGGACCCTTCAGATACGCTAATGTCGAACCTCTCTGATCTCTAAGCTCTTCTCTTCTCCCCCAAGCTCCGGAACTCATTTCAAGCACTCCATTCCTGTTGGTCAGAGCTGACTTGATCGTCAGAGGGTCCTACCGGAGCCACCCTCCCACTGGCTCTGGATGGGACTTTATTTTGCAGGTTTTCGGTGGCGACCTCATCGGCCTCCACTCCAGAGGACTCCGGCGACGATCAGTTTCTATGTCAACAGCTAGTATTTTTCTTCTCTCTCTCAAAGTAAACTCCAAACGTCGAGGAGTTTGTTTATTTAACTTGAGAGTATTTATAAACACATGGAGTGGAGATATGCATTGTTTATTTGGCCAAACTGCTAAGCCAGCTTTGTGATAGTACTAGAAGAAACTAGGGTAAAAATTATATTTTTCAACTATGAAGAAAATGTAGACTTTATGCGTGTTGGTGGGGGCGGCAGGGACGGTAGGGGCGTGGAATGGGTGTGGACACTTACAAATGGACGCCATCAAGAATCTAATCCAAGTCCTCTCCAGCGGTGGGGTGTAGCCATTGAATCATTTCACAATTTGCTTAATTTGTGCTAGAACAAAATGTTAACATCTTTCACAGTAGGTACCCACGAAAGGCCACGTATCTGTTGAAGACTGCATAGGGTGTATTTTAGACAAAGGAGACCTCTTAAAAACCCCTCTCTTTGGGTTGTATCTTTGGCACAAAAGAATGATTAGTCTTTTTCCACAGCAGGAATCATTGGATCACATTTTGCATAGTTTTCAAAGCACAATATTTGCTTCGTGATTTGTTCTGATGGATGGAAGAGAGATGTTAGAGGGATTCTAATAGTTGATGTTGCAAAAGAAGATCAATCATTTTTTCGCATGAATGATACAACTTGAACCCTACACGAAGAGGCTAAGCATGAAAAGAAGCTGCTAAAAACTTCATTGGATGGTTTATTCTATAGTAAGGATCTGAACAGGAACACCACATAGGGGAAGAAAAGTACAATGGCAAGAGATGTGAATAGGGTTGCAGTAGGTTCATGACTACTGCAGCCGATGATTGGAGGCTTTTGATAGCATGACAAGAAAAGAGAAAAAGCAAAGGGAAGAAAGAGAAGATGAAGTCTCTATATTTTCTATTTATTCAACACCAATAACTACATTATAGTATATAGCATAGATATGTATCTAAATTTCTATATTATGATGTACACCTAATATTACATTCAAAATTTAGTGCATTGTCTTTCGATTTGGTTTCACTCATAGTTCTTATCATTTGATTCTTTTTATCTGCAAAACAGCTTAAGTGGCATAATTGGTGATCCAAATGAGACCACTAAGATAATCTTAGATTAGCAGTAATTTTTATCTTAGAATAATTTGATCTCTAACAATCTAAAATTATGATATTTGATATGCTGTATTTAATTGAGTAAAAATCCTCAGACATCTATAAGTAACTTATTTGGTGTTCCATAAGAATTCAAGATCACTAACTATATAATGCCAAAGGGCCAAAAATTATCATTCATATATTTTATAAAAATATATTTATTAATCCTATAAAAATATATTAATTTTTATTATAGAATTAATATTTTTATACTTATAATTTATTATTATTTAATACTAATATTTATTTTAATTAAGAAAATAAGGCAAATAGAAGTAATATATTAAATAGTTTCATAATATAAATATAAAGTACAATGATATATGTGTATTATAATTCAAAAATAATATGATTAATAATATATCATAAAATAATATATTATAATATCAATATAATATTGATATAATATATTAATGGTATATTGATATACCATATTTTTTCATCGAACTAAGAGATATCTTTGCCCCAAATTTTTTCCTAAAATTGTTGTCTTGGGGTGATCTTGGATACCCAATCTTAAGGATAGGTTTTCCATCATTGCGTTGGGTCATGATTTGAAAATTGGAGGTAATATGGGATTATATATAGGATCACTATGGTGCAACCAAACATAGTGATCTTATCACCTCTGCTGACATCAGCTTTGATCTTGAGGTTATCACTCCATACCAAATACCTTTTAAATGTATTACATTATTATTACTCTATGTGAATTATATAATTATAATTGGGGATGATCCCATTGGCATTCATGATTTAAATAGTGTCTTGGTCAAAAAGTTGAAATGAAAGATTTGGAAGCATTGATTTACTTCTTGGGCCTTGATGTTATATTTAGCTTTGATGGGTATTATTATCATAGGCCAATATGCATCTCATCTTATTTCTAGAGTTAGATTAATGGATGGTAAGATTACTTTTGTACCTCTTGAGATTCATGCTAAATTAACACTTACCAACAGAAATCCTTATTTTGATGCTACATGTTATAGACAGTTAGTTGGTGGTCTTGTATATCTTATAATTACTTGCTCGAACATAGCTTATGCTCTTTATATTATCAGTCAATTTATAGCATCTTCTAGATCTACTCATAATGTTGCCCTTTTGTATAGTTTATGCTATATCAAGGGTATTTTGTTTCATAGGTTGCATCTTACTATCGATTCCTTCTTATGCCTAAGCACTTATTTTTGATATTGATTGGATTGATGATCCTACTAGCAGATAGTCTATTATAGGCTTTTTTTCTACACGACTCTCTTATCTCATAGTATAGCACCAAGTAGAATGTTGTTTCTTAGATCTAGCAATGAGGTTGAATATAGGCTATCACCAATACCACTAATTAAAGATGGCAAATTGATCTAATCTGTCAGGTATTTGATCCAAATGGGATAGATTTTATCTGATCTGATCAAGATCCAAGGTAGGTATGAGTTTTATAAAAAATATGCAAAGCAGATTTGATTGGATATGGGTAATGATATACCCCATCTTGACGTGATCCGATACACACACATATATGTATATATAAAGAGAGAGAAAGTCAAGCTAGAATTAGGTCGATCAGATTTGGACTTGGATCTGATCAAGTTAAAATTCTATAATAGGGATCCTATATTGATGATCTAACACATTGAATGTGATATGTTACCTCAAAACCACTTGTACACAAAAATCATATAATTTAGAGATCCCTAGTCTATGCATCAAGTAGTCAAAAATTGGACAGTCTAAATAAAATTGAATTAGATATATTTTTTCATCACTTGATGCATAGGCTAGGATTTTCAAAATCGTATGTAAGCAGTTTTGAGATAGTAGATTATATCCAATGGCTTGGATCATCAATGTAAGATCTTCATTATTTAGTTTTGATTTGACCGAATCTGAACTCAAATTTGATCGGTATGTATATATATATAACCTATTTAAGGTTTTAACCTCTCATCCGTATTCCTTCTGGCTCTCCGCTCTCACTACCACTCCTCTTTCTCCTCGAGTCCCCACCACCACTGTCGGTCCACCGTCGCCACCCTTTTTCTATCCTCCATGACCTCCACCAAGCCCCCGACGGTCGATGGTTAATGACCTCACTGCCCGAGACCTTCCCTCTCCCCTCACCCCCACTGCCACTATCGGTCTGCTGCCTCCCTTTTCCCACCCTCTCTCACCTCCACCACATCCAAGGCCCCCCACCTCTAGTGGCGGTGGCCCGGCAGCTAGGGTTTTGGCACAAACCTAGCCATCATCTAAGCTCCCCATTCAGCCGCTCCAAGGCTGCCACCTGACTAAGACTCCTAAGGATCAAAAAAATAGAGGAAAAACCTGGGGAAAACATAGGAAAAATCAACAAAAACAAGGGAAGATGAAAAAAATTGAAAGGTAAGACCTTTTCCCACATAGATTGATCTTTGTTTTTTTTGGTTTTTCTTTCTACTGTCTTTTCTTTTCATCTCATTCTCTTTTTTAGAGATCTATGGGAAAGGAGAGCACCTCGGAGGGGTTCCCAATTGGGTTTTTTCTCATGGATATGGGATTTTATGGGAGTTGTGGCATTGTGAGTTGGTCCCTTAGGTTTTGAGAGCTTAATCTTGGTTAAAGCATGATATTTTGTAGGATTTGGGGATGGGACGAGGGGCGCCAACCTGAGATGGGTACGGAGCAGGTACATGTATGGTATTTTTTCTGATGGTGCAGGCACGGATATCAATCGATACGACCCATACCGACCCGTTACTATCCTTACCACTGATGAACTTATCTAGCTCAGATGGTTGTTACAGAATGTAGGAGTCACTCGTCATAGTGCTAGCACTCTTTACTACTATAACAATCAAAGTGCCATTCAGATTGCTCAAAATGATATTTTTCATGAGTGTACCATGTACATAAAAATTGACTATCATTTCATTCACCAGCACCATGGTTTTGTACAGCTTCAGTCTATTTCTTTCGGTAACCAGATTGAAGATATCTTCACTAAGACATATATTTACTTAGCCTTTTTGAGACCTAGTTTCCAAACTCAAGCTGGTTTCTATCTTACCATCTTGAGTTTAAGGGGGATGTTAATGTGATATTAGCTATATTATCTTGATATTTCCTTTATCATATACACATGCTATATTAGTCCAAATCTGATTGATATTTCCTTTATAAGATATATAATTGACTGCATATTCTAATGTACATATTATGGTAAAATAATTAGAAAATATAGAGATTTCATCTTCTCTCTCTTCCCTTCTTTTTTTCTTTGCTTACCACTAAGAGAAAGCTATTTGCCTCAACTAGTCCAAACTTGAATGCATATTTCCTTGTATTCATAGTCATGCGCCATTTTGTGGATATTATATGAGTTTCTTAGAGTGGGATGCCAAAAGTTTCTCTATATTTCATTGTTTTTATATGGCATCTCTAATTTGTTACTAGGTAATCTATAACCCTTCACAAGGTATTGTCTTCATATTGGTTCATCATATGCTTTTTCCAACTTCATAATTTATGAGGGCCTTGAGGGCGTGTGCTTAATAACATATTGGTTGTCTGTTGGAAAAATTCTTGAATACTTATATTGGACTAAGGAACCCAAATAATATCATCGAGGTTGTCTTTTTGGGTAAAATCCTAAATTGTTATACATGATACCAAAATAGACCCAACTTATGGTCCACGTGACTAGGAGCCCTTTCAAGTTATACCACAAGCCAAATGTGGTGCTTGTGATTAAATTTAGTTGGACTTGAATGCCAATGTTAAGAGGGGGGAGATGGGAGAATCCTTGTGGTACTATGTTTAGTCTCATATTGGCTGCACCGGAAAGATCCTAGAAACTTATATAACGCTAAGAAACCCAAAAGATTTCTTCCAACTAGTTTTTTTAATGAGATTCTGAGCTATTACAATAATTATTTCATAATATTAGATAATTAAGCAATGAATTTAGTTGATAATTAAGCAACAATCAACCATAGAATTTGTGAGAGAGTTGCTTGGGAGGGGGTCTGCACCATAAATATCGATAGGTGTTAATTAGGCTTTCATCAATGATCAAAGAAGTCCATTAAGTTTTCATCTATTCTCTATTATTTGGATAGATAAGCAAATACTCAAAAAGTATAAGATGTAATGGCATACTAACAATTGGTGGAACAGCAGCTTATTGAATATTCAAGCTCAGATCTTCCAGCATCATGACATAATAAACCAATAATATGATGCCACCACATTCTATTGAAGGTCAAATTGAATCTTCACTGGATCACTCCATTCAATAAAGAGAACTGTAGTATGTCTAAACAAGATTTCTTTTACCTTTACATTATAGGCCTGTTCTTTTGTGGATAAATATCATGGGAGAGTTGGTCTATTTTTTCATTAACCAACTTACCCATGTTCTCATATTTACTTTCTCCTTGGATAGCATTTACCCATGAAATGGGAAAAAATCTTACCCACCTAGGAGGATAACTAAATCATTTTTCTATCAACCAGTAAAGTAGATATTTAATTTTATATCTAAAATGCCCCATCTTCATTTCTAATATCCTCATTATTCAATGATCAATAACTCAATCATCCATTTTCTCCAAATCGAAAAAGTATAAAGCATATCATGAAAAATATAAATAAATTTTAACAATTTACCCAAGAAGGTAGTAATGCAAAAGAACATGGGTAAGATATTTTGGAGCGACTTTCCCATGCATAAAAGAACATAGGTAATTATTTTTCTGTTTAAATGTTGTTCGAAAAATATTTACCTAGAAAAATATAGATTTCTAGGTAAATTTTTACATGCAAAAGAACGGACCCTATAGAATACATGTAGATAAATCTTTTTATCAATTAATAACTGAAAAATTGTGACCAACTTTAAGTGGTTCATAAATCACTGCATTCACTGCACTGACCATTTCCTTTGGTGAAGTGTATCCATCATTTTTCATATAAAAGAAGTGCACTGTTCTGCTTATCTTCCAAAATAGTTCCTTGCAAGCTCTTGGCACCACACTTCCCTCATTCTGCAACACTAGTCTCAGCAATTCCTCTCTGCTCGAGTCGATTATGCTTTGAATCTCCCTAACAGCCTCTTCTTCAGAAGTGGAACCACAACCATGAACAATACGAAGGGACACACTATTCAACTTTCCTTGTTTGCCTTCCCTCTGCCAATATACTCATTAGTTTCAAAACAAATTATCAATCCACAACTACAGGTAGAGTTTCATAGCAAGGATATTAATCTCCACTAATATGTTAAGCTACAATCACCCTAAGCAATAATACATTACATAGAACTAGAAGAACTACCAGGTGGACAATACAGGTAAGTTTGAGGTTAGTCCAACTCCTAGGAGGAAATCCGATTTTATTCCATTTTACCTGAGCTATTTGGCTTGCCCTTGTTATCAAAAGAAAAAACACCATCAAATTTGTTAAGACAGCTTGTTCCTTTAAAGGAGGAGGTATTATTTGGTAATATGAAACATAAATGACCAGGATTGGGTAGGACAAACTAACAATTGTGGCTATCAGGAGAAAGGTTATTTGTAAGTAAAATAATAAAATATAAATAGTGTTGTTGAAAAAATTTTGTTCATTATTATGTTCATCTCCATACTTTCTCAACATTTCAACAGTTGCTTGATCATTTCGCCTTCATCAAGGTCATCCCTATACTAAACAGTAAGTACACATGCTTTTTTCCAATGTTTGTCCAAAATATTGAAGAGCATTGAAATAAATGGAGCAACATCCACAGGTTCTAAGAATTTACGGATGTAGGTGATTAGACAAGATTTTAGAGGCATTAATGTGTGAAAGTGGTATCTAAAACAATCAGCAAATGTGTCGTATGCTAAATGATCTTATTGATAGAAACAAGCTAGATACACTCAAGGAATTTGGTGATAGCAAATTAAGAGCCATATAGTCCAATAAATGATTCTTATTGATACACTCAAGTGCAAATTGGTGATGGAAAATTAAGAGCCACTATTTATACAAATCCTTTTTGAGGCCTCACAAGGCAAGATGTCAATGAATCTCAGGAAGATGGGTGAATGAAGAATCATCAGTATTAATTTGTCTCTTTTCACATAAATGTTATGGTGCTTGACATATCCAAAATATTTTAAAATTTAATTTTGCAAAAATTTGCTTTATAAATGATATTATTGTTGATAGTTGGAGCTTAGAACTGTCAATGTGGTGTAGAATGTGTACTTTTACAGTGCACAGTCAAACAAAAGGCGCATCCAAAATATGAATATATATATAATGATCAAAACTTGTTTTTTTATAAATTGAAAACCATCAAATATGATCTTTAACAGGAACCATTTTTTATTTTGTATCTTCGAGCATCTATCTGCAGCAGCATTTTAGGTACTGATATATACTGGATGGTATAGGGCATACCGTAATGAAATAACTCCTTGAAATAGAAAATCAGAGACATCTATTGGTTGACCATAAACCTGTGCTTCCATGTCCAGAAATCATAATGATAAACAGAATAATGCATGTTGTCTCATAGCATACATCTTATTGGTTGTTATTTGCATGTGTGCACTCACATGCACCCCCGCACGCGCACGCACACAGACTCTTTTTTTTTTGGCATCGAGGGGAATTGAGAAAGGAAAACCAAACAATTTTAAATGGAGGTGGTATGATGAAATGAGACAATTAAATGTGTCAAAGAACTTCAACATGGATGGGAGATAATAGATAAATAGGAAGGATGAATCCAAATAAAAAGTATAAGGGAACGAAGCTCGAAGGCTTGATTATCTCAAGTACATTATGCACATAAGAATGCTCATGCATACAAGTTAAAAAGACATGCTGAATGATTCATAGCAAGTTTGTCTCCTTAGATTTGTCATCTTTGAATATTCTGTATGATGTCCATGCAGGAATAGCTCTTTGGCAATCAGATCATAATATTTCGTTTAACAAAGTATATATTGAACATAGAAGAGAAAAATAAAAACATTACCTCAAAACCTTGCACGTCATTAAGGAGACGCCCACAGATGCTGACTAGTTTGTACAGATTATGATACTCTGGATCACCAATAACATCAACTGAAAGCTCTGGTCCAACAAAATAGAGTGTCGGGAGAATAATGGGTCCTAAAGCAAGTGATTATGTATCCATTTGCCATGTATTCATCCACAGTGGGCACTGCCTTGGTCCTCACCCACTCTGCCTCTTTCATCATTGCTCTCATCAAAGTAAGCCACTGCCAATTATAAGGCTAAATGTTACAACCCCCTCAAATATACTTAGCTGAAAATAGAATTGCGACATAAGATCTCACAAGCTCAACCAAATGGTTGGTGACGCTACGCTTTTGCAATGCAGATGCCTTGGCTCCGAGTTCATTAGTTGTACAGTAGATAGCGGAATAGATAATTTTGACTTGTTCGGAGCAAAACTCTTTTTCATGACTTCCATCCCACCTGTTAGAGATTTGAGGAAAAGAGCAGGATGATCTATACACCTAATAACTTAGAGCAAGCACTAGGGTAACATCAGTGGGGAAAAAGAAAGTCATACTTCTCGGTCAATAATATCAGATTTTCTAATTCCTCTACAGATCCTCCAACGTCAAAAAAGTCATCGAGAATGGTGGTTAGCACACTAGTTTTGGTCCAAATGACATACGAGCATCAGAACTTTCAGGTGAGAATAACGTAGCCGCAGCAGAGAAATAGCAAGATATCTGTCTCTGCCGAGCAAATTCTAGCCGATCCAATCTGTTTTCTTTGACCCAACTGTTCAATTAAAATTATCAGCATACATTTAACTAAGAAAAGGAATAGGCTTGTGTTTTCACTTAAAAATGTACCTCTCAAGATGCTGGAGTTCTTCACGGTATATAGACTGACATAAATTGAAATCTTCCAGTGCCAGTTCTAGCAGATCTTTGTCATCAATGCCAGGAAGACCTGATCAAATGGTTTGATACATGAATCATAAGTGCAAATGCAAGACAGGATTTTCTTTCCAGACAAGTTAATTAACTTACGTATATGATGTTTTGAGAACCTGAAAGTTTTCAACTTTAAAGTTCTCAATATAATTCTTGTGCTCTAGGCGTTCCATGTTGGCATAAGAGGGAAATTTAAGTGCATAATCCACCTGAGATGATAAGAACTTTTTGAGTTTTGAAACTTTCATTGCTATATTCCAGATGTTTACAAATATTCTGTTCTGAACATGCAAGTATACATTGAATTTTTATCGGCTCAAATAAAAAACTTGCCTCCTGAGAAAAACCTTGGAGTCCATGCTCTGAATTTGTGGATAATTCCTCTCTCAGAAAATTATTTGACCAAGAACCTAGTTTATCAAGAACCAGCTCATTTGGTAAGATTTTGATTTGTGATGCCTTGTATAACTCTAGAACTGTTTTCATATCTTTCAGATGCCCTTGGATTGAATTGGAAGAAAAAGCTTGCATCACCAAATCGAGTTAAGGCCTCTGCGTCACATGTCAACATATATATTAAACCAACACTAAATATAGATAGATGCACCATGGCAGCCACAATTCAAAACCCTATAGCTTAAAGCAGAAAGTACCTGGTGATATATCAAATCCATTCATACGTAGCTGACGAAATGCCATGGCACATGTAGCCATGTCTGCGTTGATCTCTTCATCATTCTTTAACCAGCATCTGAACGACAGGTGAACCCAGATTTGTAATGAGAATGGTACCATAAGATGTTTTAACTTTCGAGCACGTTTTAAGCCCCCTACCTATATATTCCGTCCAAAATGTTCTTTATCTCATAACTAAAATGCCGAGGCGATTCCAAGCCTCTCAATTTTGTCAACCAAACAAAGAATGGTATGGATATCTCTAGGATATGAAGTAGGAACTGTATGGAATCAACAGCCAAAAGTTTCAGCCTTTCATAAGTATGAAATATTAACAATATAATATTTTCAAAATAATAAAACAGCTGGCATTTACCTGAACTGCCAAACTTCTGTAAAAGCGAACGCAAGTACTCGAAGGGCTTTAGCATCGTATATATGGGTCAGTGCAGCAGCAGTTGTGGAAGGTGAATTGAACAGCGATCCATTTTCCCTCTGGTATTTCATAATCTGATGCCAATCTTGTGACTCGCCCAATCCTTCTGCAACATACGCCAGATAGGCTTTCCTTCCCTCAGAACTGTTTTCAGACACTCTGAACAAAAATACATGAATTTTACTATTTAGCAACTACAGGAGACAAAGATATGATAATCAAAAAGATGTAGATGATGTAAGTACTAAGAATTTCATAGCATAAGAAATCAGGCTATGGTGATACTCCAGAAGAATGTTCTGCTGCTTTCTAAAGATCATTCGATGCAACGAATTAATTAAAAGGTACGTATCATACAAAGATTATCTGGATTTTCCATATGATTCTTCACTGGGAATATAATCTACAAAGCTGCATGAGATACTAAGTGGTTTATGACTGCTCGTGATTTCAATTTGGTTATCGAGCCAAAAACCTGTGGGTGCCAGTCCAAACCAAGTGGAACTGCTCGACCTTGATCTCCAACTAGCATTTTGCTTATTTTGGTTCATTGGACGAACATGGTTCCAAGTTTTTTCTTTTTCAAGGAATTCTTTGACATAAGCCATTTTCTATGGTTAGCAACGAATTCCTTTGATGTGATTATGAATTACAATTGTCATGACCTCAAACTGGTTGTAATAGATTAGAGAAATCTACACAATATGAACATACATGTATGTATATATATAGTCCAGTTATATTGTTTAAATACTTGCACGAAACACATAAATATAGCATATGCATAGCAACAGAGTCTTCATAGAGATGCAAGATTTTAGAGTAACATGATGAACAACAAGGATTACCAAATCGGAATGTGGTATGTTATAGTATACATGTTTCCTCATGAGAAGATTGGTTAGGAAAAATAGGAAAACATGAAGAGAATCCCGGGATAAAGATGAAGCAAGGGAACGAACAAACCTTTTTAGTTCTAAATCTCTTATGTGAAACATAAAATCTATGTCGTTTTGGCTGATAGGAAGATCCAAACCCATTTCGATGGCATAACCAAGCATTCCAGGAAATATGATCTCAAAGCCAACAGGGGATTGCAACTTCTCATCCATGGCAGAGGAAAAATAGGATCCAACAAAGTGGAGCCCTGCATTTGAGGAATAATGTTCTGTTTTAATGTGCATGCAGTAAAAAATAAAAATAATAAAAAAAATGCATATGATCTTGTGTGCTTTGAAGATACCCCTTCTGACATGTTCTTCACCAATCTTCCATCGCTTTAGTGCAAGCACACAGGCTAATGTGGTAGAGAGAGAATCCTTGACAAGAGAGGGGTGGTGCCCATGAATTCCCCAAGAGCCATCAGAATGTTGATTCTCCATTATCCAATCAAGACATTCTGGGAAGCATGGAGACTGAGGAAATTCTGGCAGGGGGACCATAGCTACCCATGCAGTGTCATAGGAAGAAGCTGAAAGATGAACATTAGGCAGCTGTTCCATGATTCTTTCCTTTAATACTTCAGCGCCCTATGATTTGATTTGAAAGTTTTAATTCATGCACAAATGCATTTATCAGAATTACAGGAACACAGAATTGGCAACATACCAGAATTGGAATATTGACATTTCTACTCTTCTTCGATCCATGACCCAAACATGCTGCCAAAGTTAAACAAAAATCAAGAAAAATATGGAAATCAGTTAGAGGATACGAAATCAAAGATCAAAATGAATAGAGCTGAATCACTGGGGAAATGAAAACATGAAAAGAAAGAGTAAGTACTGATGGCTGCATTGCAAATAAATTATTAGTGTTGTGATATAGAAGAAAGAGCATCATTAGTCCCACATTGGTTTTAGATCAAGAGAGACTTTGATTTATATAGAAAGGGACTCTAGCTTATATAAGAAGGGATCATCCTTCCCATGTAAAGTATCTTTTAAAGGACAAAACTATGAGGCTCATGGGCAGACAATATCTTACATGCTGAGCTACGAGTCCTTGGCCGCAATAGTGGCGAGCCAAGTAGGAGGACCATCCTACAACTATAGGGCTCCTCTTATCTGTACACAGTCTATGATAAAATCTCGCTTATATAGGAAGGGACCATTCTCCTATATAGGAAGGGACCATTCTTTCCACATGCGGTGCATTTTAAAGGACAAAACCATGAGGCCCATGACATGCCAGGTAGGGGAACATCCCTACAACTATGGGGCTCCTCCTATCCATACATGATCTATTGTAAAAATAAGGAGGAGGGTATATCTTGTAAGGAGGACACCTTCCATTCATACACAAACTTTTTCTTGATTGGAGGGCTATGTTGTGGTGTAAAAGAGAGAGCATCATTAGTTCTACATTGGTTGTGAGTCAAAAGAAATTTTATTTTATATAGGAAGCAACCATCTTTGCCATACAAGGTATCTTTTAAAGGACAAAATCATGAGATCTATGGGTTTGAGCAAACAATATCTCACATGCCGAACCATGAGCCCTTGGCTGTTGTGGTGCTCTAGGTAGGGGACCACTACCGCAACTGTGGAAGCTATATTATGGTGTAGAAAAGAGGGTATTATTTATTCCATATTGATTGTGAGTCAAAAGAGACTCTGGCTTACATAGAACGGAACCATCCTTCTCATGTGATGTGCTTTTTAAAGGGCAAAATCATAAGGTCCATAGTCCAGAACGGACAATACCTCACGTGCTGAGCCATAAGCCCTTGGCTGCAACAGTGGCATGCCAGGTAGGAGACTACGCCTACAACTGTGGGGCTCCTCCGTCCATACACATTCTATGATAAAAATAAGAAGGAAAGCACCTCCTGTCCATAGAGTCTATGGTAAAAATGGGGAGGGTACCTCCCATTCATACATAGATTTTTCTTTTGACCAAAGGCCTATATTATGGTGTAGAAAGGATGCTTTCTTTTAAAGGGCAAAACCGTGAGATCTATGGACTAGAATAATGGATAATACCTTATGTGCTGAGCCATGAACCCTTGGCCATGATAATTAGTATTAATAATTAATAGTGTATGACATAACACTTGTTGCTTTTATCAAGTAATCAAAAGAAGTATGCTACTTTTTTTGTTTTTTTTATCACGATTGACTCGCCGGAGTTATTAATCAATCATGACTAGTATTTCCTCCCTATCTCTCTTTTCTTTACCCTTCACCTCTTTTCTCTTTTTTTCTTAATAAATATTTTAAAAAGTACCAAGCGGTGAGTCTTTTCCTTCATATTTTTTCGTATGTAATTTGTTCTGCATCACCAGGAGACCTATTTTAATTTAAGCTAAACCTTCCTTCCATAGTTGATCATAGTAAGAACATGATGGTGTTCCATAAAATTGGCAAATAAATGATCTCA